>PVJO010001994.1:0-154943 GCA_004026905.1 Hystrix cristata | reverse complement strand
AAAGAGGGGAAAGGGAAAATATGGAAAATGATGAATGAACCTGCTGTAAATAGGGAGGGAGGGTGCAGAGGGGAGGGGGGAGAGGGGGGAGAACCAAGATACATCATGTATAGGTACAGAATTAATGTAATGAATGTGACCATTGTATGTAGAATGTACCAATACATGTTCTTGGTTTAAAATAAAATAAAAAAAAAAGAAAAAGACAATCACAAATAAACTTTATCTACCCTTTGGTACAATGATTATGTTGGTTTTATTTCATTTAGTTCATATTTACTGACACCTACTTCTAAGATTGCTTGATAAGTTAGTGCAACTTTGTTCTCCATTGGCGTGTTCAGGGGGTCCCTGGTTTTATGGTATAATTTCTCAGCCAAATGATGTTAGATAGTGTATGTGATTGTGGATTGTGATATATCAACCTGACCTAAATAAGGAATACCTAGAAGATTAGTTGTGGATGACTGGCATGTAGACCAGCAAACTGATGGGGGATGACCCACCCTTCATGTGGGTGACATCAACCAACAGCATTGTAACTTAGGCGGAATAAAAAGGGAAAGAAAGAGGAAATGTTTCCCTTTGTTGGAAGAGCTGTAGTCTTACTATTGCATTTGGACATTGATCCCCAATTTCTTTAGCCTTTCAGTGCAGACTCTTCAGCCTTCCAATGCAAATTTGCACTGGTGACTGTACAGTGAGCTTTCCAGTTTTTGACCTTTGACTGCTACTGGATCCTTTGGCTCTCCAGCACACAGACAGCCATTTTGGATTCTTCTGCCCATGATCTGTCAGATGGCCACTGTGGCTCTTCTGCTCCTGATTCTATAAGCCTACCTAATAAATTTCTTTGTATATTTATACATATATTTTATATTGATCCTGTTCCTCTAAAGAGCGCTAAGTATTCTACAAATACTAGTCCTAGGCCATTTTGAGCTAACATTAAATCCAGGGGTCACAGATGAAATGTCTGGAGGAGACTGCCTAAAAGCAACATAAAAGGGAAAACAAATTGGTTACTTTGCAATAGGTATAGTAATCTGTTTGTATTATGATTAAGGATAATATTTATGTTTGCCTACTATATGACTTTTAAAAGGTTGAATTTAACCACGTGTTCTCATCAAGGACCAGTGTACCAGAATTGTCTAGGAAGAGGGACAGACATTAAATAATTGTGTAAATTACATATAATTATGAGATGTATTACCAAGAAAATCATTGTGAAAAGTGAAAAATTGATTCATATTTAGCATTGAAATCTTCTTCAGGTAGAAGTAAAACATAAGCTAATCCCATGGGACAGAAAGTAACTTAGTGCCCTGATAGTACTGCAGAACAATGGCACAGAGCATTCGTGTTTTCATGTGATGAACCATGACTTCAATTTTAAAAGCAGTGCCTATAGTTGCTGACTAATTGACCTTATATATTTTAATGGATTATGGATTATAATGTATTCAATAATGCATAGCCTATAGGGAAATTAACTAGGTGGCTAGGGCAGAAGGAGAGAAAGTTATTATTTTTAATTAATAAATGTTATTCTTGTAGAAGTTTTAGGTTTACAGAAAAATTGATTGTAATACATAGAGAGTTCCCATTTGGTACCCATCCTCCTTCTCTCCCCCTCCAGCAGCACTTTCCCCGATTATAACATCTTGTATTAGTGTGGTGTATTTTTTATGATGATGAGCCAATATTAACGATGATTAGCTAAGGTTCATATCTTACATTAGAGTTCACTCTGTGTTGTACATTCTGTAGGTTTTGACAGATATATAATGACACGTACCCACCACTGCAGTGTCTTACAGAATAATTTCCCTGAATAGCTCCTGTGCTCTACAAATTCACATCTTCCTTCCTGTCCCCAGTTTAAAGGTTACTTTTTATCATATTACACCTTGTTCGATTTTAAACTTTGCTCCCCATTAACCTAATTAAAATAATAATTAAAGTATTGATTCCTAAGTCTTTGAACAATAGTTGCATGGAATCTTTACAAATCACTACCAGAGAATTATACCACAGATCAAGATGAGTGCTGGAAAAGTTAAGGCGAAATATACATGACTTCAACACAGAACATATGTAGGCACTTGTCAGAATTAGAGGTGGTAGGCGAGAAGACAGAACATAATAGCAGAGGCAGCATCTCAAGTTTGAAAGGTAGATGCTAGAGAGTTAAGAATGTGGGTGGGGCCTGAGGGCAACAGATACGAGCTGTTTAGGATAGTGATAAAGGCTGCTTAATCCATGTGTATCAGAACAGTTGCATTTCTTCTGATAAGATTCCTGATCTTGGCACTCAAGAAAGACTATGAGTATGAAAGGGTAAGTTAGGGTTGTGCTTGTGGCACTGAAGGACCACAAAAGATATGTCATTAGTTAGATCACACCTCAGCGCAGAGCATGAGCAGACATTACGCTCCATTGACTGTTATAAATACCGGCGAACTGGGAGACGTTTGACTCTGCAGCATTATAAATAAAAGAAAGTAGAAAAGCTTTCAACTATTAGAACATTTCACTTTCACTTGATATTAAGAGTAAACAGTTCGTATTCTTATATTAATAAGGATTGATTTTATTATTTGTAGACCCATCAAAACTCAACCAAACTGGTATTTCAATCCTTCTATTTATATAGCCCCTGTTTTGTATAAGTTTCTAGCAAAATTAGTGCTTTCTGTTCTTTACAAAGGCATGAAAAAGTATTTAAAGTTGTAAAGATGACACAGTACCACAAATTACCGAGGAACAATGACATGGAATCCCAAGAGAGTTTATTCATTTTGTGTTAAGAGAATAGTAGCGATATCGGCCCGTGTAATAACTTTGTGTGTGTTTTATTACTCAGTTTACTCAGTATATCTGACTTAGTAGAACATATGTAAATCAGAACAGCCACAGAATTCATGCATATTGGAATTATTTCATCTGTAATCTATTTCTGTTGAGTGAGTAACAAGTTGTGGTATAAGTAAAATACTCCGCACTTATACATTTAACCTCTTGCCAAAACCTATTTTACTTAGGAAAAGCAGTTCTAAAATCCAGTTTTTCCTCTGCATTTCTACAAGTCACATACTCTGTCTAGCCACAGTAATTTCTTTCATAGTCTAAAATGTTGAGTGACCTTTAAAAATGTAAATTTCATTGTGTCTCTTGTCTGCTTACAATCCTTTAATGATTCCTCTTTGCTCTTAGAATAAGGTAAAGAATCCTTTCCAGGACACCAAACCTGTGTCTGGCCTGCTCCTGTCCATCTCACTGGTCCGTCTTTCACACTCACAGCTACTCAGGCTGCTGCACACACATTCTCCCGTCTACCAGGGACTTCTTATTCACTTTCTCAACCTTTTGCCTAGTTGTAAAGAATAAAACCCAACTTTGACTAATTTAAGGAGGGAAAAATACATTAAAAGATCTTAGGAGTTATGGTTTCTCATATCAGAGAAACAATTCGATGTGTACTCATGAGTGTCTGATTTATTTCATTTAAAAGTATGTTCTCAAGGAACATCCATTTATATACGAATGACTCTAGTTTATCCTTTTTTATGGCAGCCTAGTACTCCATTCTGTAGAAAAACCACATTTTCTTTAGTCATTCATTGGTTGTTGGGCATTTAGGTTGTTTCCAAGACTTAGCTATTACAAATTGTGTTGCTATGAACATGGTGGTGCATACGTCCCTGTGGTATGACGATTTTAATTCTTCTGGGAAGATCTCCAGTAGGGGAATATCTGGGTCAAATGGAACCTCCAGTTGTAGTTTTTTGAGGAATCTCCATATTGATTTCCACAGTGGCTGGACCAGTCTACATTCCCACCAACAGTGGAGGAGGATTCCTTTTTCCCCATAGCCCCGCCAGCATTTGTTATTGGTTGATTTTCCCATATATGCGGTTCTTTCTGGAGTGAGGTGAGGTGTAATAGGGAGGTGTTATATAAAAGGGAGATAATATACAAAGGAGAGGAGTACTAGAAAGAAAGAAGGGGAAAAGCAGAAAGGCAACAAAGGAAAAAAAAGGGAAAGGGAAAATATGGAAAATGATGAATAAACCTGCTGTAAATAGGGAGGGAGGGAACAGAGGGGAGGGATGGGGAAGAGGGGAGAGAACCAAGATGCATCATGTATAGGTACAAAATAAATGTGATGAATGTGACCATTGTATGTAAAATGTACCAATACATATTCTTGGTTTAAAAAAAAAAGATCTTAGGAGGTTCATAAAATGGTGAAAAATTCTCTAGGAAACAAAGATTGTGGCCATTCAGCCAGGAAAAACATCCAAAACAACTTGAATTGGTGTAACACAAACATGGTCTTCAACACCAAACCCAATAGGTGGCTATTTACCCTGCTAAGTCTTTTATCCAAGGAACTTGCTTTTGCTGCATCAGCCGATACCTACAGAAAACATCCCTTCCCTTCCCATTCATTTTGAGTTATGTGCTCCTAAATTTTTTTTTAATGGTTAAGTCTTAATGGCAGCACCTGTGTAAATTTACACATGCTCCAGCTATTAAGGGTGCTGAGAAAATGAGCACCTGACATTTTTAGCTTCTGTTGATTTTGAAGGACTCAGACTCTATCAAAACTTATTACATGATAAATTTGTTAAATAATAGAAAGGATTTTGATGCTGCTTGGCCAAAAGACAGTATTATTTCATTCCTTCTCATTCTTCAGCATTTAGCTGGACTATAACCCTCTCAAGCATGTCTGTGGGACACTACTTTGTACCTGTGTAGGTTGAGTCCTTTTGTAACACAGTTTCACAACCCTTTCTACCTTCCTTGGAATTAACACTATTGTTACAAAATGACTAATTGTTTAATTATTTGTTCACTGTCTGCTTTTCCTTGCTATAATATGTAATTTATGAAAAATTATTATGTCTCAGTTAAATATTCATATCTATACATGGGTCAGCTAACCCATGATTGGCAATTTGATTGGCTTGAAAGATGGTTAGGGGATTAGTAAATCACACTCTGGGTGTGTCTGTGTAGGTCATGTAGGTGTGACCTTGTGGAATATATCTGGTCCTTAGGTCTGGCCTCTCTGGAGCTCTTCTCTTGAACTCTGCTTCCTAGATGCAGCTTTCCTCCACCTCTCTGTGGCCATGATGGTTCTGCCTTGGGACCAGCTGACCATGGACTGCACCCCCTGAAACAAACAAACCTCTCTTTTTAAAATTATAGAGATCAGGATTTTTTTTTCTGAGTAATGAGAAAGCTAACCAATGAATTGCCTCAAGCATACAATAGATGTATGATAAAGATGTTTTCAATGAACAAATGATGTATTGAATACCTATACCACTATAATAATGCTTTCCAAATAACATTGTCTGAAATTTATCCTTTGGGTGAGTGGGTTGGTGCTGGAGATTGAACTCAGGGCCTTGCACTTGTTAGGCAAGCGCTCTACACCTGAACTAAATCTCCAATCCATTATTGTCTGAAATTTAAGGGGTCTTCCATTTGGGGACAACATACATGGTGCCAATTTCTTTTGGTGAAAATTGTAGAGATAAGAAGAAAAACCTTACGTGTTTTAAATTTCTGCTGACAATTTAGGTCAATAAGATTTTAATTGATCAAACATACAAAGGAATTTAATACTTTGATTGGGCTACTACTTGTAGCTTTATTATTGTATTGGTTTCAGTCCAGAACTCACTTATGCTTTCATCTCAAGCTATATTTTCAAGCTATGTTACTAAGTCTCATACCGTCCTGAATTTCCAAAATTACCTTCTCTACCCATCATTTCTTGGTCATCCCTTCGTTTTGACTTCTGAAAGTCACATTGGTAATCTGCATTCTTACCTATAGGTAAGTCCTTGCTGTTTTTCATGTAGAATACTTCAAATGATTATGTTGTAAGTCACATCATAATTGTGAGTTTCATTCCTAACAAATGTTAAGCAACATATATAATAATTAACTCACAGATACATGGCAACTGTAAACTTTTGTAATCATATGAGTGGAAAACTTGTGCCCCAAATGCTATTGAATAAGCTTGCATAATAGACTCTAGTTTGTAGTAAAAGAAAGGTAAAGGGACTTACAACTGAAACTTGCTAGATTTTGAAACCAGTATATAACCTACTTCCTTAGCGTATTAGGGAGCACATCAGTCTCATTAAACCAATATGTTATCCATTGAATTGAGAGGTTTATGAGTGTGAATGAGTAAATGAAAATTTTTCTTTTTTTCATGTTTTTATCACTCTCTCCTTTCTTCCATACCTCTATTCTTTCTCAACTTGAGAATTACTCTTGGAAAGGGCTCAATTATTCAACAACTGTTTAGTGATAGAGTCTGTGCAAGGTGCTGGAATACAGTGGAATAAAACATACCATTTACTATCTCTAATGGAGGTTACAGTCTAAGAACACTCAAAAATGTTACTGAGCAACAGGAAAGCATTTATTAAAAAATTACATTGGTATATACTTACTATCGCTAATTACAATTATATAATGACTACCTTCCACGAAAGACAAATAAGGGAATGATGAAATTTTTAAAGGGAGTTATTATTTCATCTAGGAGGATCAGAAAGGGCTCTCGAACAATTTAAAGAAGGCAGAAGTACATACAGGTAAAAAGGTGGATAGCAGACAGTAAATGTGACGGGAGAGCTTTGGCACTAGATGATATTGATATTTATGAAAGCAACTAATAGTTGTGTATGTGTGTATGTGTGTGTGTGTTCTCCCTTTCATACCATTTCCTTATTTGTCTTATCTTATTCATGGCTCATCACCAGTAGTTTAGAACCATGAGGCGACAATTGCCAAATATGTGAGTTAAGTCGGCACTGCGTAGAACATAAGCATGGCATGAATAAGATAAATGAGAGGACTAAAGGACTAAATGAAATATGGAACAGCTACCTACCTACTCCACAGTTGTATGCCAGAGATTTATTTTATCTCCCATTTGCCTAGTCATTTCGATTTTGCTTAACAAATTGGGTGCAGCTTTTGTATAAACTGAACTTTTGATCCATGAATCCCCCATAGGGCTCAGGTCTGTCTCCCACATCATCTCTCTGCTTCGACTGTTCTTTTGACCTGATTATCAAGCTATGGCTTTCATATCAAATAGTATTTGAAATCTTTCAATTCAGACCTTTTTACTTCAAAGCTTATAGTCTTTCAATTACAGCAAGAAGTTGAGTATGCTGATTATCACCCTTGTGAGTTATATTGTAATGTGCTTGTGTTACTTGATATAAATTATCACCACTTATAAATTCTTATTTAAATTATTTTGGGTCTTCAATCCCTTTGTCATTCATGCTGTTAACTCTTAGAGATAAAATACTATAACAATTTAATTTGCTTGTTGTGGGTTTGCTTGCTGCCAAATGTATCCAGGAGCATTAGTAATTTGCAACTGTTCCAAACCACCGTCATTTATAAGACAAAAACCAAAATGTACTACAATTACATAAAAATTAGGACCATCAATAGACATAGTACATCCCTCCCTGATGTATATATGTGACTCAGTTGTTTATAAAATAGCATGTTTGTGCATAACTGACTTTCTGTTAGCCTTAATTTTTTTCTCTTATACATGAACTATGACAAGCCCCGTTGAAAAGAGAACTGAGTATTGAATCCAATCCTGGTTCCATATGAGCCCAACCTTCCGACCTTGAGCAAGACACTCATATCCTATGAGTATCAAATATTGGCTTTCCCAGATTTAAAATAGGGATAATCATATCGGCTTTTACAGGGTTATTAAGCATGTGCGAAAATTCTTGGAAATGCACAATGTAAGATATGTTAATGGTTATTGAATCCAATAAAAAACCCCACAGTCTTGCATAGCAGAATACATTTAAAATGGTATTGATGCTTTATACATTTCCTACAATCGGATGAAATCATCTTTACAGGAGAGAAAAAAACTGAAGCTGGCTGTGTAGTTCTCTCCTTGGCAGATGTTGCTATGTGATACGCATTGTTCCACTGGGAAAGTCTCAGAAAATTGCATGTTCGTTTTGCTTTAGCTGTGTGAGATACTAAGAGAAAGATTAGCCTTCTGCAAGAAATACATTGAACAATACATCAAACTTGTGAATTTCTGAATCTTTCGGATCTCATTTCTGGAATGTTGCAGTTGCTAAAATGTACATGATACTGTAATAAAAATTAAAATTAAGAATTTAAGTAAATATGTTGTTTGTAGAAATTTGCATTGACCTAAATTAGTTGCATTCAAGATTTTTCATCAGAAGTTTTGTTTACCAGTGAAAAAAGAAAAGAAAAAAATTCACAACCATTTGAAGAACAACTGCTTATCAAAGATAGAAAGCTTGATTATTGGCAGAATTCCAGAAGGACTTTTACAAAACGTATTTAATTTTTATGACTAAATTAATCATCTCACCATTTTAGTGATTAATTTAAAGTAATAAAATATATAATCCAAAATTTCTGCATAAGAACACTAAAGTATAAATGTTTTTACATGCTGTAGGCCATTCTGAAAATCAATATCTGCACAGAAGGAAAAAAAAAAAAACACCTTTGGCATTCTAGGTCCTGAGAATGAAATAAAGACACTATTATTTTTAAGCTTATTTTTTCTACTTATGGCTTCTAGTGGTTTATCCTAGATTTATCACTGTAAATGTTATCTGCACTCTCTTATGCTTGAACCACCTATTTTCTTCCCAAGTCATATTTAATATGACAAAGCAAATCCTATGTACATATGTCATCAGGCACATATGTTGATTAATACAAATTTGATTGAATTAGTAGTGGTAAAATAGAAGTGACAGCTACTTTATTAAATCAAAGTGAGGAAATTATTGATTTTTCTATTTCTCTTTACTTGGTAGGTCATCTGAATACTGAAGTCCCAAGAGCTACTTGGTGAGTATTTTATGTTATTTTGCATAACACCCCTCTCACACAGGCTGCTGTTTTATTGGGCTCTGAGTGATGATTCTGGGTGATGCTGTCTGCGGTTCAGTGCAGTAAATAAGTGGAACTTGCGCTGTATCTGTTAGATCTTTACTTGGTGTGTGCCTGATTTCAGAGCTGTCTATATTCCAAAAAAGGCAGTTGGGGAATTGATCACACGGGTGCTCTGCATGGATATTAAGAATGACCACTATATCCTATGTCATCTCTCTATGATTTTTCAGGATTATTACATATTTTGTATGTTGTATGTATCTAGCAGAAAATCTGCTTCAGTGAATTGTGAAAATGCTTTTGTTAAATATTTATGTGACAGTTCCTAATTGAAATAGTTTGTGATAGTGATTCTCTCCCATACCTTGGCTTTAGATAGATAGACAGATAGGTAGATAGAGATAGAAAGAAAGAAATATATTTTATTATTCAAATATTTGATTTTACAAGTTGAACAATGATATATAGCATTGGACAAATGTTCCCTACTGTTTTAATCATTTGAAATGTATTAAATTGAATGGTTTATTTTCTTAACAGGATTCAGTAGCAGCCAGTCTAACTAGATTCACATTATTACAAGCAAGAGAAAAGAAAGCAATAAAAATAAGTGAAAGCTGAAAGTAAAAGCTTACTTGCAGGTCAAACGAGGTGAAGAGAAAAATTTTTATTATGTCTCAGTCCATTAAGTAAACAATCTCTCTATTAGTGCATGGTGAACTGAATCCGGGCCATCAAAACAAGCTGGAGAAACAGATTGACTCATAAAGGAAGGATATAAGGGAATTTTCATAACCACACTAACCAGATCATTTAGATCTCCAGAGAGGCAGTTTCATATGTGAAAAGGGATGTGGAAAGACTAAGGAAAAAGAAAGCAAAACATTAAAATGACTAAGCAAGAAAGAAAAAAAAGCAAGATTAGAGCGAGTGGATTTAGATATGAAAAAGAAAAAGCCATATTAATAGGGAACACTTTTGGGTTCTTTAAGATCTGGTATAGGGGTATATTGTCCATGGCGGTTTATGACCGCTGAGTCCACACAATACATAATAGTGTAGGCCAAGCGCCCCTGATCTGAAAATTTGAAATCTAAAATGCTCCTTTGTCTTTTTGAATTCTCCATTTTAAAAAATGTTTCTTACATATTGTTATTTTAGTCTTTTCTTTCAGACTACTGCTTTTGAGACTCACTTAAGAGCTCAGTTTATATAAGGAGAAGAAGTTGGCATCATGGTTCATGTTCACAGTCAAGAAGTGATTATATGTTGTTTCTTTATTTCTTAATGTGCAACTTTGTTCTTAAAATTAATCTTTCTTTTCATTGCCATAACCTTCTATGTTCTTATATTTAAATTTCTTCCCTGTGATTCATTAGAGACATGTAAACACAACAACAGCGTTTGTCAAAATGTCAGTGTATGAAATCGTGATCAGTTTGGTGTTTTCATGATGGCACTTGCCCCAGAAACCCCAGCTTGCTTGCTGTCATCTGGACTGGTAAATCTCCAGACTAGTCACACAGATGCCATTTTGATTCCTTGGCCCGCATTCGGAGAATTTCCTTGATCTCTTTCCTCCTTCCTGGGGAGCACATCTTCTAGCAGCTTCCTTAGAAAGGAATGAGAGAAAAATCTGGCTTTAATGTTCTAAACTTGGTTCATAGTTTAGATGCATCCAGACTTTATTTTTATTTTTACTTTTTTGGTGCTGGGGATTGAACTCAAGGCCTTGTGCTTGCAAGGCAAGCGCTCTAAGCGCTAAGCTAAATCCCCAGCCAACATCCAGACTTTTAGATGAGAAATTATAAGTAGAGTATATCCTGAGAATTTTGAGAGCACTGCTGTAGTATCTCTCTACTGTTGTCAAAGTCTATTCAGAGACCGACTGGTATGCCTTCTGAATAACGTTCTTGTTTTGGTTTTTAAAGCCTTTTTAGAATCTTTTTATGCCTGTCGTTCTGAGCTATTACATCAATGCATTTTGACATAAATCATTATTACTACCTCTTTCCTCAAGGAATTTGTGAGTCCTCTTAACCAGGAGACTTCAGTCTTTCAATTTTGGAGAAATTTATAAATTAGTGTTTTGATAATTTGCTTCTCTTAATTATTTCCTATTCTTCTCTCATGCTCCACTTATATGACAGCGAATCATGATTGATCCTGTAACTTTCTAATCTTTCTGTCTTCTATTTACCTTCATTCTGCTTTTATTCTACTTTTGGGGGGAGATATTAATATTGTTCTTAAGCTATGATTTAGATTTTTAAAAATTGCAGATATGGATGCATGTGTAAAGCATAGGCTTGTTTATTTGATAGGAGTTTTTCTTGAACTTTGTTTCATCATAATATCTTGTTTTTTTTTTAAGGATGTATTATTTTCTCTTCTTCATGAGAATATTATTTTGTTTGGTAACTACTATGCCTTATTGAGTTCTCTATTTTTTATAATGTTTTTTACAGATTTTTATTTTAGCTATTTTCTTTCAGACTACTGCTGTTGAGGCTCATGTAAGAGCTCAATTTGTATAAAGAAATGAAGGACACACATTTTGAAAATCTGGCATCAACTTTTTTGTATGTTTAGGCATTTAGCTACTTGGGAGAGTATTTTCTCTAGAAGCAAGGTGCTGCTCATATCCCAGCTCACCCATGCTCCACTTTCTACCCTGTAGCTAGAGACCAGCTCTTACTGCCATAAGTGTGGCCTTCTGTCAGCGTGTTGCTGGACTAAAGAAGCATTGTGACCAGACATGGTATCTGTCTGCCAGGAAATAAAAGTGTCAAAGAACAGATCAGAGAAATTTTCCTGCTTTCTAAGGAACATCATAGGTAAAGGTAGACGATAACAAATCTGATTTCTCACCATCCAGGAGAGAGAGCAGCCTGCCATTTGGGCCATAGTTTTGGAAAGTAGAGACTTCTCGAAAAACCATTCCAAAGATCATTCAAATGACCAGCAAAGACATAAGTTTCTACACTTGCCCCCAAAGAGTCAAATAGTATGTATTCCAGTTTTTTTTTCCCCCCTTATAGCCATCATCTTCCACACAAAAGGGACAGATGAGTTTATCCTAAAGAATGAGCGACTGTTCAGGGTAGTCCTGAGAGTACCTGGAAAGGAAGACACTTGTCAGCACCTATGTTAACTTGAGCAAGGGATGTCAACTCCAAAGACCTCAGTTTCAAGTGAGAATAATAAAATCGAATTTATAAGATTGTCATGAGGGTTAAAGAAGATAATTTAAAGTATTTGAAGCTTCTTAGACAGAGCCTGGTCCATAGTAAAAGTGCAAATTTTTTTTTAATTTTAAACCAAGAACATGTATTGGTACATTTTACATATAATGGTCACATTCATCACATTTATTTTGTACCTGTACATGACGCATCTTGGTTCTCCCCCTCTTTCCCACCCCTCCCCTCTGTTCCCTCCCTCCCTATTTACAGCAGGTTTACTAGAAAGAAAGAAGGGGAAAAGCAGAAAGGCAACAAAGGAAAGAAAAGGGAAAGGGAAAATATGGAAAATTATGAAATGCAAATGTTATTGAGTGTTAACTTACGTATTGAAGGCTAGGACTGGAAAGGAGGAGTGATTCTAATTTAAGTACAGTATTTGTCACTTAGCAAGTACTGCAGCTCAGTCCCTGAGGACTCAGGCTATTGTAAAGCTGATTCTAGGGCAAGGCGCTGATGCTCGGGGAATATAAAGCTAGAGAAGACTGCTGCAGCAGTCTTCTCTTATCATTGCAGTGATAAGCAATGGTTTGTGTGTGGCAGGATTTCAAGTTACGAGATTTCTAAATACGAGGCATTGATAGCCCCTGTAGAGCAGCAGCCGGCAGCTGAATTAGAGATTCCTGTGGTTTGGGCAGTGACAAGAAACATCAACACAGTGTGTTGGTGCAGAAAAAGAGGAAAACATAAAATGCCTCAGGTCCGCTGAGAAGACTTGTCCGTGGAATATAAAGGAACTATCCTGTGAGAATTTCAAGATCTCTTTGGGAAGTATATTTATGCTGGTGGCAGTAAGAGTGGGAATGGTGATGGTGAGGAGGTTTTAGCACTGGAGAAGGGTAGGTTTGGGTGCAGGCAGAGAAGCACTGCGCTTCTTTGTGACTGTTATTACAATTTTCACTTTCCCCTCTCTACCAGGAGGAGGTGATTTGGCTTATGAAGAATGTAACTGAAATAGACTGTTGCTCCTATCTAAAGGTGGTTTAGAGTTAGGGTTAGGGTTAGAGGAAGAGAGTTGTATTTCTTTCTTACCGTCAAGAACGTCACAATCTCTGAAGTCCTTTGCACCTTGGGTATGAACCGCCTTGTTTTCAAGGACTGCAGCTCTCCACATTTTTATGCATTATTTTCACAAATCTTTGTAGTTTGTTTTGAAATTACTGAGAAGTGAATGTTGAATATTACACAAGTTTTAAAATGGAATTGGGAGAATATTTATTTTGGTATTCAACAATGTAATGCATTACACTGGCCTTTGTTGAGAGAAACCTTGTAACTGGCATTTCATTTGCACAGCTTAGTGCATTTTCAGTGTTTGAAATCTCTTGAGGTAGGAATCCTTTAACCTCACACGTTCGGTTAAGATTTGGTGGTTACTCCTTCTGACAGCCTGCAGGAGAGTGTAACTTGTGTTCTTCACCAGTTGAAGGGTTTAAGCCCTTGAGCTCTGGCTCAGTGGTTGTTGTTATGAGCATGAATTTGTGACATCCTGTCTTCCTTAATATTGCTTGATTTATACATTCTTGCTGGCTGAGAAATGGATGTCTGCTCCAGAACCATTTTGTCTTTATTTTCTGAAAGTAAATACAACTATTTAATAAAAGGATTTTGATAAACTCATACTGTCAGATAAAGCTTCGGGATACATCTTCAATTTCCATCTTTTTCTATTTCCTTCCACCTCATTGCTTACTAACACTCATTAGCTATTCGTTTTCTATTACTACTCATTCTTATTTTGGAGTAGAGTTCAAATTTTTTCCTGCTGCTATTCTCTGCTATAGTTCAGTCTCTCATCTTTTTGTTTTGCATTATTGCAATGAACTACTTAGCTGTGTCTCACTTTAAATGTCTCATTTCTTCGGTCCACATCATATAGTCTTCAAATTATATTCTTTCAAAAGTGCTAATAATTAATATGTATACTTTCATACAGAATAGAACTCAAAAATCTCAGTGGAGGCTAGTTCTTCTATATCTCACTGGACAGTGAATTCTTACAGGTGTGAACAGTATCTTGTATATTAGACATATTCCTAATATGCCTAAAAACATTTTGATTAGCTCTGTGGTAAATACCTAGTGAGTTAGATTGTGATGATTTGAACTACCTTTCTATATTAGATTTTCCAAAAGAGATGATAACATTTTAAAATCTGTGAGTAGTGCAATCCATGAAGGCATTCTCATTATCCTTCTTGAATTTCCACAGGGGAACCTCTGTGAAGCAAGACATGATTTTAATGTCATGAGTTGGCTACTGAACAAGATTAATTCTGAAATTTTGTAGCCTAATAATTTTAAGTAATATAGATAGACTTACTTATGCAACAAATATGTGTTGTGCACCTAATATGTATCAAATATTAGGACAGGTGCCACAGATTTGATAATGAGTAATCTATCTAATAGCTCACAATACAATGAGTAGGAGAAATGAGTTTAATGAAAATGTATGAATGCCTACTGTTGGGTTACGAGATGATAAGAAAATTTCTGTCCTCCAAAAGCCTATATCCCAAGAAGGGAAGGCAGATACATAAATAAAATGTTATAGTATAATATGTAAGTGTTAAGATGAAAGAATCTACATATGGGCTTTAGAAGACTAGAGGACTGATTGCTCAATAAATTTTACAGCATTAGTGAGAGCTTCCTATATAGATATGTATACTCATAATTTAAATACATAATTTAAATAATTTTTGTGGAAGAGTCATGTGAAATATGCTATGCATAGAGTTAGGTGAAGTTTCAGAGAGACTTAAAAATGGGAATTATTATTCTGTAGGAGAAAGGAAAATGGCAAGAAAGAGAAAAAAACAGAAAATACAAATGCTTGGGGGTATAGAAGAATATGACTGGTTTCAGAGACTAGTACTCAGAAGTCTGTGAGTGTAGGGTAGAAGATGTAAGATATGATTCTGAGAAGACAGAATGGAGTAGGGTAAAAGTGAGAATGGACTTATGTGTCAAGCTAAATAATTTAGACACTATTCTGAGGGAACAGGCAGCTCCTAAACATTTTTCAAAATTTCACCTTTTTTTTTTTAGTTCTAGAAACTTTTATTTCTTTCTTATATCTTCTTTTTTTAAATTTTATTTTATTTTAATGGTATATTTTAGATGTACATAGTGATAACATTCATCATAGGGGATTTGTACCTGTTCATGATATATCTTGTTGCTTCTTTTTTCCCATCCCCCCCTCCCTTCACCCCTCCTCCCTCCTTATTTACAAAAGCTTTGTTTCCATTTTTTCCTTCCATTTCTTATTTCTCTTGTCCTTCTGTTCCTTTCCCCCTCCTCCTCCCTTGTTTCCTTTCCCATTTGGACGTTTTCTTCCCTTTCGCAATATAGTACCTATTAAAGAGCAAGTCAAACCCAAAGCTCATACAAGGGAGAACATTATAAAGATCAGAGCTGAAATTAATGCTATAGAAACGAAAAAAAACAATGCAAAGAATCGATGAATCAAAGAGATGGTTCTTTTTAAGGGACATGAAAGATCAAACAAAGAGATGGTTCTTTGAAAAATTAAATAAAATTGACAAACCCTTAGCCAACCTTATTAAAAAAAGGAAAGAAAAGACCCAAATTCATTCATTAGGAATGAAAAGGGTGAAATCACAACAGATCCTGCAGAAATTCAAAAGATCATCAATACCTACTTTGAGAACCTGTATTCTGATAAGATTGAAAATACAGAAGAAATAGACAGATTCTAGACAGAATAGACAGAAGAAATAGACAGATTCATACGAATTACCAAAACTGGATCAAGAAGATATAAAAACTCTAAATAACCCAATGTCAGCCTCTGAAATTGAAGAAGTAATTAAAAACCTACCAACAAAGAAAAGCCCAGGTCCTGACAGATTCACTGCTGAATTATACAAGAAATTTAGGGATGATTTAATGCCTCTAATTCTGAAACTCTTTAACAAAACTGAAACTGAAGCAATACTCCCAAATTCATTCCTGGAAGCAAGCATTACCCTGATACCAAAGCCAGAGAAGGATCCAACGAAAAAAGAGAACTACAGGCCAATCTCATTAATGAACATAGATGCAGAAATCCTCAATAAGATACTGGCAAACAGAATGTAGCAAATTATCTAGAAGATTATACACTATGAACAAGTAGGATTCATTCCAGGGATGCAGGGATGGTTCAACATACGCAAATCAATAAATGTGATACACCATATTAACAGAGCCAAGGACAAAAACCATATGATCATCTCAATAGCGGCAGAAAAGGCATTTGACAAGATCCAACACCCATTCATGATAAAAGCCCTGCAGAAAATTGGGATAGATGGTCTTTATCTCAATCTGATAAAAGCCATCTAAAACAAACCAACAGCCAACATCATACTAAATGGTCAAAAACTAAAAGCTTTCTCTTTAAAATCCAGAACAAGACAAGGATGTCCACTCTCACCACTCTTGTTCAATACAGTTAGTATAAGAAGTTGATAAATATTTGTAAATTCAGTGCTAAACCAAAAGGTATCATTCTCACATCTCAGAAATCCCACCTTCCTCCTTCCCATCAGTACTCCAAAGACAACTACTATTGTTGCCTCCAACAGCATTGGCTATGTATTTTAATTAGGGAAACACACAGTATCATTTTGTGTCTGGCGTCTTTTGTTTATGTTGGAAACAGTTATATTGCTGTAGGTGGTTTTAGATTATTTTCATCTCTGTATTCTGTTGTATGGATGTACCATATTTTATTAATTCAATTAGTGATAGACATTTGGATTGTTTAAAATTTGGAACTTTTAAAAATAATATTCCTTTGAACAGTCTATTACAGGGTATTTTTGGTGAATACGTGTATACATTCCTAGTGTATATGCCTGTGAGTGACATAGTTGATGCTTGCAGATATTGCCACACAGTTTTTCAAAATGGTTGTATGAAGTTAGATTTGGTGATTCTGTTGTTTTGCATCATCAGCAACACAAAAATGGTTAAGGAAGATAAACAGAAAATTAACTTATTAAGCAATTATTGTGATTCTTTTCACCATTATTGTGATAGTGGGACAGACAGTACTATTCTCATGTTACACTTGGGGATACTCATGAAAATTAGGAAAGTAACTTGACATCAAATAATGTTAATAATGACTACATTTATTAAGACTTACTATGAGGTATGGTCTTATGGTGGACTGAATTATAGCCTCCTAAATGTTCATACTTTGATCCCTGGAAACTGCGAACATTCCCTTGTATGCAAAACACTTTGTAGATGTTATTAAATTAGGGGTCTTGATACAGGGAGATTATCTTGAATTATTTACAGAGGGAAAGTGTCCTGAGAAGAAGGAGGCAGAGGGCAACTTCAGAGGTAGAGAAGGTGATATGTCCGTGCAGCTACAATTCACAAAGGGCAAGCAGCCACCAAAAGCTAGCAGAGGGAAAGTACATATATTTACTAAAAACCTCCAGAGAGAATATGGCCCAAATGACACCATGATTTTGGCTTGATGAAACTGACTTTGGACTTCTAGTCTCCAGATCTTTGAGAAAATAAAATTCTACATTTTTGATAATTTGTTAAGTGGGCCATGAGATACTCATATAGGTGCTAATGATAAGCTCAAAAATTTTCATGCACCTTATCACTTCAATACTATGAGTTAAGTGTGATTATCCCCATTTTTCAAAGAAGAAAAGTGAGCCTTAAGAAACTTTTCCAAGAACACAGAACTAGCAAGAATAGACATAGGATTTTAAGAGTAGAGATTACATAAAGAAAATACTGATGATCAATATAGAAATTAGGAAAAAGTCAACCTCCAATCTATGTTTCTCTCACCCCAAAAGTCACAATTCCAACATAATATGTAAGGTAATGGATTTCTGCTTGGAAAAAATTAGGAAAAATAATGGAGAATAGATTACAACGATGGCAGTGAGAGACAAAACAGATGTCAGAGATTTTGAGAACCTGCATCCAGTATACAGGAACTGGAGAAATGATAGGATGGCGTAGTCTTTCAGCTATAGATTCATCATTACTGAGGACTGAAGGTATGCTATCTTCTGTTTATAAATCAACGATTAGATAATAGAATGAATAACTGTCTTCTTAGGACTACTGCTCTTTACTTCAAATCACACAAGCATTTTCTTTCTTGATAGCGAAACCATACAAGCAATGCCTTGAATCTATGTGTCTGCTTTAGTGTCCATTGCAAATTTCATTTGGGAAAAAGAAAACAGAATGCAAAGGAAGTTGTTTATTTCACCTACGAAATCTAATGATTTCAGTATATAGACATATTGTGAAATGATCACCACAGCCACTCTCATTAATGTATAACCGCTACATAATTACCATTTTGCATCTGTGTGTTGAGAAGGTTAAAATTGAGAAATAATCTCTTAGCAAATTTCAGATATATAATATAGTGTTAGCTATTATCACTGTGCTGTATATTGGATATGAAGAATTTGTTTGCCTTTCATTACTGAAACTTCATCCATTTTTATCAATATCATCTCATTTCTCCCTTCTTCCAGACCCTGGCAACTATCATCCTACCTTTTTCATCATGTTGAATATGCAAAGCATATTCAATGTATATATAAATATGTATAATGTTATATACCATATATCTTGTAATATGTAATAAATATATAATACATAATATATAATGTATTATATATACTATGCACATATTATATGTAAATATATGTGTTATGTGTATTTATATATATAATTTTATGTCAGTGCTGTCGCTATAAAGCTGTATAAAAAGCCTAGTGGTTTTTGGTTCTTTATGCAGAAAATGTGCTGGAAATTTCACTACATTGGAAAATCTAAAATTTATCATAAAAGTGATTCTAAGAAAATAACATGTTAATCACTTTTTAGCACAGATAGTTTTAAAAATTCTTTATATATGCTTCGTGTCTTAGTCACTTTCTCATCACTGATACACAATATTCAACACCCACAACCTGAAAGAGAAATTTATTTTGGCTCATGCTTACGGTCCCTGGTCAGCCAGCTCCGAGGTAGAAACCACAGCGTCAAAAGGCCTGCTTAGGAAAACTGGTCGTGTTACAGTGGTCAGGAAGCAGAGAGAAGGGAAGAGTCAGGGATAGAAATATACCCTTCTGGGTCACACCCACAGTAACTGATCTCTAACCAGGCCCTACCTGCTAACAGCATGCTTAGCTGTGAAATCGTAGTAGATAAACCCACCGATGGGTGTAGCATGCCCATGATCCACCTCCTTTAAAGAGCCCAGCCTCTGATCACATGAGTTTTGAGGAACATTCTAGAGCTAAACTGTAATACAATGTAAAAGTAATAGATACTTATCTTGAAATTTTAGAAGTAAAAAAGAGATAATGTGCCACTCAGAAACATTCATAAATAACGTTTTGAGTTTTTCCTTCTAATCTCTTTCCCACATATGTGTGTTAACACATTTGGGAACCTAGAGTATCTGAATCTCAATTCTTTTCACCTCTTATTCTACAGAAAAGAATTTTCAGTGTCTTTAAATATTTCTCAACTAATTTAAACATTTACTTAGTATATCCAATGATACTGATGAAACATCTGTTATATGCCAGGTTTTAAATGCTTCATGTGTAAGATCCATTACTCCTCTGAAAGATGTATTCTTCTAGTAGAGAAAATGTGGATTTAACAGGCAGTTTACACAGAAATCTGTATTCACATTGCCCATTAAGTACCTGTTTTTGAGGAATTGCTATAGGTGTTTGTAAAAACATAGCTGCCACCATTAATTACCTAGTAGTCTCTTGGCTTCTTTTCTTTTTGTTCACAGTAAGCCTCTCATGGTTTTCCTGTGTAGACACCTGTGTCGTAGCTGCTTGAATTCTATAGACTAACATCTGGGAATCATTTAATGATTTTCTCCTGTAGTTTATTCTGTGACAGTTTCTTTTGAGTTGCTGAGATGGACATATCTCAGAAATTACTCTGCTTGTGTCAAATAGCATCTTTTACTAAAGTGGTCTGCAGGGTGGCGGGGAAGATCTTCTTGCTTTATTATCTGCTTAGTTTAAAAAGAATGTTATTATACCAGGCTTATAGCTGATCTCCAATTGATGTGACTATTTCAAATAAAAAAAGGGGAGAAAGAACGTTGATCAACGAGTACAAAGTTACACTTAGGAGCAAATTGTGGGGTGTTACGCAGTAAATTGATTATAGGCCTTAATAATTCTACATTTCAAAAAGTTAGAATAACTTATATTGAAAGTTTTCCCCACAAGAAAATAACAGGTATTTGAAGAGATATATTTAACTTGATTTAAACATTATATACCATGTACATGTATCAAAGCATCAATTATCCCTTTAATATGCATAATTATTTTGTACCAGTTAAAATAAAGGTAATAAGAATGACTAGTTTGTTAAAAATGCTACTTCATCACTGTAGCATGCACTAGTAGTAAAAGTGACCATGTTATCTGATGAAGGTATTAGGCGGTTTCTCTCTAGGTCCTTGGTGTTCTGAACAAAGAATTGGACAAGACATAAAAGGGCAGTGAGGGTGAAGATTTATGGAAAGCAGGAAAGAGTCCACTTTACAGGGCAACAGTGGGCCAGTGAAGAAGGCTTATGGCACCACAAGGATAAAGGGAAAGAGGTCTTTGGTATCCAAAATACAGTATCTGAATTGGTACCCACCTCATGAAAATATGGCATTGGGATGATTTTCCTATTAAAAAAAAATCACATGACCCCATGCTAATTGTTAATTGCCTTATCAAAAAAACTTGCTTTGCTTCATACCAGATGTAAATAAAAGATCAGGAACAGCATGTTTCGATTGGTCATGCTCATATGAAAATGAAGAATCATTAAGAATAGCCTCTTCTGATTGCACTGAATTTAAAATAAGGATTAACATTATTGCTTTCTGATTGGAACAGTGCTCAGGATCCCTAAGCTTCGGGTCACTTTGAGTCCCCTATTCTGTCCATTTTGTCTCTTTTCAGGAATTATCTCACGCAGCTGTTTAACCATGGGTTTTTATGACTCTTGGCATGTTTCCTGTTGGTTGTTCTGTTTGCCCCAGTCCTAACCTCCTACCTTATTGTAATTTACTTTCTTTGAAGCATTCATCAATTTTAACTCCTGTGTGCATGTGGCCATAGTCCTGGTTGCTCAATGCTGATTCTTCTGTTTTTAATTTTTTGAGGACCTCTCTGATTTAGAGTTGTGACATGTATACCTGTACTCATATGCTTGGAATTGGTGACTTTGTGAAATTTAATGTTTGCTAAGATCCAAAGACTATAGGTACAAAAGTTTATACATAGTCAAACATTACTGTTAAGTAGAAAATTAAAAATTTTGCATATTTAATGGAAAGAAAAACACAGCTCCTATTATTTTACTTTTGAAATTATTCTCCAAAATAACTTTCTGATACATTTTGACTTTATGTATCAAAAACAGGATCTACAAGGAAGATAATACGATTTCTTAAGCCTTCTGGATCTGACTTTCTTGCTTATTTTTGAATAAGTAGCAACCCAGCAACCATCTTCATAAGAATGTCTTGATACATAAGACCAGGGGAAGTAGAATTTTAAAACTGATCTCTATTGAATTCCTTTCTTGGGGCATTGTATCAGTTAAGGTTCACTAGAGGAACAGATTTAATATTAAAAAAATATACATGATAGATAATGGATTTATAAGGTAGGCTTACAGAGGCCACTAGCAGTGACCAGTGTGAAAGAATGAAAAATGGCCTCTGTGCACTGGGGAGCTGGAGGATCCAGTGAAAAGTTGAAGGCTGGGAGCTCACTGAGAGTCCTATGTGAGTCTGTATCACAAAGCTAAAGGATCTGAGCTGGAAGTCTGAAGAGTCTATGCCGGAAGCCTGAAGACAGGCAGCCAAAGGTGAAGACAAAGACTGGCACTGTTCCTCTAAAGAACAAGCAAGACTTCCTCTTCTTTCCCTTTTTTACTCCACCCAGGATACCAGCCTATTAGTTGGGGCATTCCACACACAAAGTGAGTCTCTGTCTCCAGTAAGTTTGTCATCCAGACACACCTAAAACTGCACTAAACCAATCTGCTAGGTATTTCTTATTCAAGTAGAACAATTAACTAATACACACATTCTCTTTTTTCACCCCAGGCCGAGAGCTCCCCTCTGGGTGCCTTCAGATTTATGAGGTTTCTCTGTTCGAGCATTTTTCATTGATGTATTAGTTTCTTATTGCAGTTATCATAAATTGTCACAAATTTAGTGACTTTATCAACACAAATTTATTAGTTTATACTTCTGTGGGATCAAAGTCTAACACTCATTTCACTGGGCTAATGTCAATGTCTCAACATTCCGGAGGTTCTAGGGGAAATCTGTTCCTTGTGCTTTCCGGCTTCTAGAGGTTACCCACATTCCTTAGATTGAGGCACCTTTGCTCTATTTTTGTATCTCTTATGCCTTTCTCTTCCTTAATCGCATCCTTCTCTGACTGACTCTCATCTCTGGCTGTCTTCACCCACTTTTAAGAGACTGCGGTTATATCGGGGTCACCTGCGATAATGCAAACTAGTCTCTCAGTTATTAGCCAGTATAATCCCACTTGCAACCTTAAATCCACTTTGCCTTGTAACCCAATATATTACTAAATTCTAGAAATTGAGACATTGAGAAGCCATTATTTTTCTCACCAAACTGAGTGTGGTAATATCATTACTTTTCTCTATCTGTGAGAAGATGAAAGTTTTGGAAGCAGGTCTCAGGTTCTCCTCACCCTCTCATCTCAGCTGCAGGCAAAACACTTAGTTCTTAGTTTTTATCAGTGAATGGCTGTTGAGTAAGTGAAGTGTTATCCCATGAGGAAAAATAAAAAATGTAAATATATGAAAGTCAGTACAAGACTTGCCAGGGGAGGTGTTAGATATATGTAATTTTTGAAGAAGTGTGTGACATTATTCTAGACTTTTTAAAAAATGTGGATTTATAAAATAGACGAGCATAAATTAAATGTTACAAACTCTGGGAAGTATGCCATAATGTATCATTTTAGAAAGAAAATCAATGTATTCTTAGCTTATTTTAACTACTAAATAGGTAATCCAACAAAAGCAATTTCCTAACCTTTAAAAAGGAAAAAAAGTGATTGAGGAAATAGATTTTATATTTAAAAGTTACTTGCTATGGCCTTAAAAGTTCTTCTTTGTCACTCGCAAGGTCTACAATCTTAACCCCTGTAGAATATGTTTATACGGAAATTTCACAAGTATGAGCTCAGGGAAATTAAAATGGTGACTCCCAGCTCTCAGAATAATTAAACTGAGTTTGTCAAATGTATGACTATGCCCTCGAATATTTATAGAAGAAAAAATGAAAAAGTAACAAACTCTACAAGTATTTAAATCATGAAGACTTGGCTAATCTCAAACTTGAAAAAGAAGGAGGGATTGACATTTCAATCTGTTTCCTCCACAGCAGTAGATTTAATGGAGTCCATACATTTTAACATTTTTCCTCATTTTAAGTGGAGGAATTAGCCATAGTTGGATGTTCAAGTCAGGTGTCTTAGTTACATTCTGATTGTTTGGACAGAATGCATGAGACCTGCAAATTAAAGGAGGAAAGGTTTATTTTGGATCACAGTTTGCAGGGGTTTCAGCCCATAGTCAGGGTGCTCCAAGGCAGGGTGGTATGGCAAAGGGGCTTGACAGAGGAGAAACAGTTCATGACGTGATGTTACAGAGAGGACTCAAGGGAGGAAGAGGGACATATACCCTTCCAGGCCACGTGCACAGTCATGCATCTCTTCCCACTGGCTTCACTCCCAACATCACATCCAGCTATAAACACATCAGTGGACTAATCCAGTCATGAGTGTCACACAGCCATGATCCAGTCACATTCCCAAAGCCCCACCTATGAGTGCATGAGGCTTTGGGGGGAAATCTAGATACAAATTGTAACAACAGGTTTCCTTAAATAGTGTCTCCTGGGTGAGACCCTGTTTGCTCAGGCAGAGGAGCAGAAAGATTAAGAAGGTGGCTCTCGTAAGAGATGCTCTGTGATTTAATTTTGCCATTTTATATTTGAGTGACCTTGGGCAAACCTATTTTCATTGCTTTATTTCAATTTTCCTACCTATAAAAGGAGGATAATGGTACTGAAAAATGTGCTAACTCCTGTAGAGAATAGTTGAGTGCCTCACTTAGGACATGCTCTCTGTTATCTGAAAGACTAGCTCATAGGGCCACAGTACAGGTGTGAATGTGCACGCTCTTTACTCTGTATGCAGATCATATACTTCCATATTTCTGTGCTGTAGTTTAGGCTGCTGGTCGACAGTTCATAACATAACAATAGAACAGAGGATCACTCAATTATCTTCTTTATTTACTTTTAACACATTAATTTTTAAGATATGATAAATTGAGGCCAAGTAAATTTGTGCACACAGAGACTATGCTGCTAATTCTAAACTGAACCTGAGTTAAATCCACTATGCTTGCCTTATTAAAAACTTTCTTTTGGATTTAAAAGAGTTGCCAAAGGACTTGCAATTTATATGATACTCAAAATGGCTCTATCTAGAAGCAACTTCTCCCCACTTGTAAATAAAATTCTATGAAGATAGAAGCAACAAATGAAAAGTTAGAATAATACCAAAAATAAGAGCCATAGCCATGTGGCAATCTTTAGATATCCAGAGATAGATGAAGTTGGTTTATTAAAAACTATTAGTTTTATTTCTTGTCACACCTAAGGAAGGAATCAAAATGATAATGTATGCTTTAAATAAATACCTGTGTACAAACATTTCAGGTGCATGCTGTATTTATAACACAATACAAATGCACACATACCATAACAGAGACATACAAGAAGTGTTTTTTGGAAAAAGTACTACAATTGGTTTTGCTCATTTACACATCTTGTTTAAAAAATTCAGTAGTGCATTTGCCATTCATAGTTTTGCATGTGGGAATTTTTTGTTCATAAATTCTAAATAGTTGTTGCCAACAATTAAGCAGTGCCCTTAAATGTTTAACAAGCTCTCAAATAAATAAATAAACATTCCTGATTTGTAGTGTTTGATAATTTCCACACTTCCACTATGGCAAATTTCAAGCTGCCAAAGTGACATTGCTTAACATCATCTTCGTTTGAGTGATAGAGGCTGCAGCTGTTTCAGCTTCCAAGCTTTGAGCTGCCCCAGTTGATGCTAAGTGGAGCGAGACTTTGCCAAATTCTGTCCAAACTGCAAATTCACAAATCAAGCAAATATCACTGTTTTGAGCCATTAAAGTTTGAGGATATTTTTCCCTAGTTCCAGATAACTTAACCTCCAGTTTAAGTGGTCATTGTGAGGTCATTAATTACTCATATTGTGAGCCTAGGACCTAGCTTAGGCCTTCCACAGAGTAGGGCATTTTAAAAAAATGTTTTCTGATATAAAAGCAAATGACTTAGATGTAAAATATTCAGTTTTATATTATGTTAAACTCAATGACAGAAACAAAAAAGAAGATAGCGACAAACTTACAGAAACATAAGGAGTTTATGTCTGTGGAGTTCTCCTATAACCTCATTACTATTGCTAAGCATAAACTTGGCTTAGTTTCCTGGCAACTAAGGCAAAAAAAGAAAACATACTGAGCTAAGTAATATTCATATTTAATATAAAACACATTAACATTTTTCTGTATGGGAAAATTATTTTTTGGAAATGAATTTAGTGAGACATATGTGATGGAGCTATATGTATAAAGGACATCATATAGATTTAATAATGTCTTCATTTTTGTTTGTACTGAGAGGAAAGGAAACTTCAAATGAAGAGTTTTTATTTTACATCTCATAAAGTTTGAGGGCAGAACATTAGATCACAGGGCATGGAAATAAGTTAATCAAGGCATTCTTTGGGAACCTTTATGATATGGTTCTTCATATGAAGAATTTTAAGTGACCCGTGCTTGCTTCACCAGAGATAGAATTTACCAAATCTAGATTAATTGGTACTTACCATCTCATGAAACTTCTGTTCTCATATATTCACCTATTAAGGTACTCTTTAAAAAGTGCTTTTGACAAATCTAGCCATCAGATGTGACGGTGTAAAACTATCATTCTTCTGTAAGTCTAAAACTGAAATCATATTCTGACTTGAACGCAGGACTGACTCACCTTATCTTAGATATGGGTGGCAGATGTGTCTACAGGGCCAATTTTCCTCTGGAAAAGAATGGTGAAGAGTCTTATTGATTCTCAAGAGCTCTGAAGAAAGAAAGAAAAAAGAGGTAGGACTGGAAAATGGTGAGAGAATATATTATTGACTGTCTTTATAGTTGCAGAACTGCAAGTAGGTCCCCTATAGAACAATCTGATTTCAATTTGTCTGATTCTCTGCAAGGCCAGGCTTGAAACCTTGAAGGAGCTACCTGCCCTCTTTCATTGCTTCTGAAATGTAAGTTGTGTCCACAACTTAGTATCTTAAAAAAATTGAATGATGTATTGCAATTATAATTGCTAATGCCTTTTATTTCTTAGTCAAATATGAAGTTGGTGGTTTTGTAGAAATCAGTGGTATTTTAAGTTCCAAAAATTCTGCTGCAAGTTGCCTTATACAAATACTCTCTTGCCGACAGTGAATAATCTACTGTTCTCCATTTCAGTTATTTAATTCCTCAATCCCCAGATTAACTATTTCACTCTCTTTGTTTTCATTCTCTGTTGAGAGACATATTACTCTCCTACTTTCCTTAAATTCTTTAGAAATGATTAAGTCTCTTGAATATGTTTAGAGCAGATGATTTTAAGCTTTTGTCAAGTTCAACATTTGAATTTCTCAGAGACATTCCATACTGATTTTTTCTAGCATGTGTTGATATATTTCTGCCTCTTTGCATGTCTAATTTTTTTGTTGTTATTGCTGAAATAGGACATTTTGAATGTAATATGGCAATGGTGAAAGTCAGATCCTACCTACAGGGCCTGTTGCTGTTTGTTCAGTGACTTTACTACGTGAATTCCCTGAAGCGTGTACTTTGCTGTTCAACACTAAACACTGTGCTTGGTTAGTTTAGTGGTTAGCTAATGATAGAACAGAGATTTTTGTAATTGCCCTGAATCAATCAGTACATCTCCCATTCCTTGGAGGGCGGCTCCATGTATAATGGGTCTTTCAACACTCCAGCTGTTCCTAACTTTTCATTAGCTTACATTTCCTGCTTGTGTAGGAACTCGAGGTCAGCAAGAATTGAGAGATTAATGCCTTCTCAGATCTTTTCTGGCGTAAGCACAGTCAGGCACATGCATGTGGTTTTCTAGCTTCTCAGAAATATGTTGGAAAGGGGTTGGGGATTTAGCTGAAGTGGTAGAGTGCTTGCCTAGCAAGCACAAGGCCCTGAGTTTGATTCCCAGCACCCCACCCCCAAAAAACAATCCCTCAAACAAAAAGAATCTCCAGAAATATGTTGGAATTTTTCAGAGCCACAGTGGACAACACATTTTCTCTTTTTGGCCAGTCTTTTGTCCCAACTGGCATTGCTGCCTCCAGCACCAGTCATTAATTACATTTGCTTGTCATATTTGACAGACTCCTTGGGATAGGGCTCTTTCCACTGAACAAGTTTCCTGAGGTCAAATAAAGAAAAGTATAAATGACACTATCTTATTTACTTTCCTATCACAGCGACAAAATACCCAATACCCACTGTTTAAGAAGAGATGTTTATATTGGCCCAGTTTTTGGTCTGTGGTTGGCAGTTTCCAAGGCAGAAATAGGATGGTAGAGGAGCATGGCAGAGGAAAGGGTGTTCTAACCACAGCAGCCAGGAAGCAGAGAGAGAAGGGATGAGGCAGGGACAAGAATATGCCCTTCCACATTATGACCCCCCAAAGCCCACTTCCAAGCAAACCCCACCTTCCTACAGCATATTTAGCTCCTGAATTCATTGGTGAGTCCATTGTAGCTAATGAGGATAGTGCGCTAATGCTCCACCTACCTATTGGGCGACATTTTAGATCTAAACCATGACAACACTTTCTCAGAAATTGCCAGATAGTTCAAATAATAAATTTCTAGCAATTAAACTTTTTGGAGCACTTCAAACCTACAATTCCTCCTACAATGTCTGCTTAGTCTTTTGATTTTCACAATTACTGTGCTTTTAAGGGCCCTGTTTTTCAAGGCTATTGTGGGAGTGAGGACGGGGTCATGGTAATTAAATACACTGTTTTGCAAAGGAACATAATTTAATGAAATTAACACCATTCTGGCCCCCTGAGATTATACAATATTTATAGCCTAATATGGAAGATGGTTCAATGTAAAAAAAAAAAAACAAAACTGATTAAGGATTCTAGTCAGTAGTTTATTGCCAAACCTGCTTTATTTGCCTGTTCTAAATTGAACTTCAGCAAAAAAGGGGGGAAAAAACAAACAAACAAACAAACAACCAACCAACACTGTTTCTGAACTTCCAAAAGCAAAAAATACTCAACTGGACGTGTTGTATTATGCTATATGGTTTAAAAACTAAGAACAAAATAACTATAATGTACTTTAAAACATAAATATAAAAGATGAAAAATAAATATCAACACAATAAATGTTTCCTGTCTCATATCATTCTGTTATGCACATTATTCTGCATCTTTTCTCATGTTACAGTCCTTTTTGCTCTGCGAATATCTGAGTCAGCTGAAAATGATCAGATAAACTAATGCATTATTTTGAGATTAGATAATATTCTATGACATGAATTTATGACAGTGATACGCATTTGGCCACATGTGGTAATACTCTTAGTTTACATTAGTAGAGAGAGAAGGGAAGCATATCTACTGGCGTTAAGTAGGTAGGGGCCAAGAATGCTGTTAGAAATTCTATAATGCACAAGATAGGCCCCTCTCACAAACATCTGTCCCATCCACAATGCCAGTCATGCTGATCTTGAGACACCTCGGTTTAATCATATCCTTTCTCACCTCTTTCCTTTTCAGTTTCTTAGTGTCAAGTTGCAAAAATTCCATTTCCTACCTCGGTTATGAAAGTTTTGTTACATGGTTTTAAATTTCCTTTCCAGTATTTTATATTAAAATACTTAATTTATCTGGGCTTTCATATTTTTTTCAAAGGTGTAATGTCGAAAGAGAAAAAAGCCATTGTTCCAGCACACTGATTAAATAATCTATCTTGTTTCTTAGTCATTTAATCACTAAATGTGCTGGGGTAGTGCTTTGGAAACTTTATTTTGGAAAGTATATCTTGTACTGGTCAGCTTTCCTGTCAATGGGACACAATACCTGACATTCACAATTTAAAGGAGGAGGGGTTTAATTTGGCTCATCATGTTAGGGGATTATAGAGGCGACTGGCATGTAGGCCAGCAAACTGAGCAGGAAGACTCCCCCGGGCTGTAGATGGCACCATCCAACAGTTCTGTAGTCTGGATAGAATAAAAGGGAAAGAAGGAGGAAGTTGGCATATATTTGAAGAGCTCCATTCTGTTTCATCCAGGGTGGTTTTGCTGCTGTTGTCTATGGGCATCAGTTTGGAGTTTCTGCAGCCTTCCAGCACAGGCTTATACCAGCAACTCCATATGGTGCTTCCTGGCCAGAGGTCATAGACTGAAGCTGTATCCTTGATCTCTCTTGTTCTGTAACTTCTAGATTTTTTGGACAGAGAAGCTACCAGATCCTCTAGCTCTCCAATATGTAAACGATCATATGCCTACTAATAAATCCCATATACAGTGGCACCTCGGTTCACGAACTTCATTCTTTCCCTGATTCTGGTCTTGTATCACTGTATAAAATCAATTTGTTCCCCTAGAGAACCCTGACCAATGCAAGACCTTCCGTGAACATGGTTCAGAAAGATCATCTTCTCAAGTGAAAAACTGACACTTTTGCCCCCAAGGGGTGGAGTGTTGCTGTTTTCCGAGATGCCTTCAAGGCATTTTTCTTCTTGTCTTGGTACAGAGTACTTGGTTTCATTTCAGTGGTGCTCCATTTCAGCAACCATAACTCCGTTGGCCCCAGATTTACATGTTTCCTTTTGAGCCAAAACTTATGTTTTTCAATTATTTTCTGCTTTGCTTTTTACCCCCAAATTCTTACTATAATTCTGAGTAAAAGCAGCCAGCAGTACCTATACCACAGCCTGAATATTGGACTGTTTTGAAGTCTCCTCCAGAAGATCAATTAGTCCACTGCCCTTAATTGGAGGACATGGATAAGGTGTAGACAGTTTTTTAACAGTGTGACACATCTGGTCTCTAGCCTAGTTGCCAATGAAATTCTTGCTGCCAACCATAACCTCCCCAACCCAGGCTTTACTGTTCACATTCTTGCCAGCATTTTGGTCTTCTGAGCTCTGACCAGACTCATTCATCCATCTCTGTTTATAGCATTCTAGGATTTCTCTATCCAGAATATACAGATGCTTCCAAATTCCTGCTAAAAAACAGCTCCAAAAGTTTGTAAACTACATCGTCACATACAGTTACAGCAACAGCCACTCTCTAGTACCAATTTTTTTTCTATTAGTCAGGTTTCCTGTCCTTGAGACACAAAACCCAACACCCACAAATTAAAGGAAGAAGAGAGGTTTAATTTGGCTTGCAGCTTCATGGGATTCAGTCAATGGCTAGCTGGCTCCAAGGCAGAAACATCATGGTGGAAAGTGTGGCGGAGCAAAATGCTTAGTTCATGGGGGTTGGGAACCAGTGCAGGTGAACACTGCTGAAAAGTAAAAGGTGAGGGACCAGATGTAGACCGCAAAGGTCATGCCTCTGAGACCAACCCAAACATACCCAGGATGTCTATCTGCTAATCCCCTGGGCAGCTCCCAATCCAATCAAATTGGAAATCCACCTTTACTGTCACATATACCTTCATAAGTGGCACATAGTTTTGATTGCATTTAACATCTTGTAAGCCCTTGTAGTCATTTTAACAATTTGTCAGGCAACTACCTTTTTTATTCTTACTATTTAATATTTACTTAGAGTTTTGAAATTTATTATGTCATATGATCTTTAAATGATTTTATACAATTTTGAAAAATAAATGTTCTAGTTTATTAATTTTAGCCCTTATTCCTATTAATTAGCCCTGCTTACTTTCCTTTGTTTTGGTTTCAGTTTCTCAAAATAAATATTGAGCCGCTTAAATTTAGACTTTTTTCTTAATGAAAATGCATTTAATTCTGTAATTTTTTTTCTTGAATGAAGTTTTGGCTGTGCCCATAAATTTTAGTAGAAAGTGTTCAACATTTCTTGTTACTTCCCTCTTTTACTAGGTATACTTTTGTATGTATGTATATATGCAAACACGTAAAACATGGACATATGTGTGAATTTCTTTTTTTTTTTTTTTTTTGGTTCTGGGGATTGAACTCAGGGCCTTTGCGCTTGAGAGGCAAGCACTCTAACCATTGAGCTAAATCCCCAGCCCCTGTGTGAATTTCTTTTAAGTCTATATTTAGCAGTGGTGTATTAGCTTTGTGGGGTATACCTATGTTCAAATTAACACATGCTGTCAAATAGTTTTTGTACATGGTTATATGAAAGGCTATTTCTATCAGCAGTGCGTGAGAGTTTCTATTCTTGTAAGTGTATTAATATGTGGTAGTTTATAGTCCAACAATTGTAAAGCATAACTGCATTTGTACAGTAGTATATGATATAGTGTTTAATTTGCATTGCTCTGATGACCTATTTTATGTGTTTATTTTTATATTTCAAGTATCTTTCTCATTTTCCTATATTAAAATTTTAAAATACTATAAAATTTTATTAATTTTATTTATAAAATTAATTTTACTAAATTTCTTAATTTTATTACTTTTATTAATTTAAAAGTTCTTTACATATTTAACACAGACATCCTTTGTCGTTTATGTGACACACATCTTTTCCTTCATTAATAATGCTTTCCGAACTATCTTAAAAGCTTCGTTTTACACCTATTTTAAAAGACATGTTCTTACATTTTCTTCAAGAAACTTCCTGATCTTTCACAGGTGCATTCCATTTAGAGTTAATCTTTATATATCTGAGAGATAGGGAAGGATTATGTACTATCTTTTATATGGCTAGTCAATAGAATACATATTAATAGAATTCTATGAATTTGATTGTTTTAGATAGAAATTATTTTAGAAATTATTTAGGCCACAGCAAAGTTGAGCAGAATGTACAGCAAGTTCCTAAATGCTCTTTGACCCCACACGCACACACAGCCACCCCACTACCAGAATGCCCTATCAGAATGGCACATGTGTTACAATCAGTACATCCACACGGACACATTTGTTCAAAGTTAGTGGTTCATATTAGGGCTAAACCTAAGCTCTGCAGGGTATCGAATAGTCTGTGGTGATACTTGATTTTTTATGATGATATAAAAGATGTTATTTAAAAAAATTTACTATGCAAGATTTGATGTTATATAGAACCTTAATCACTTTTTAAATGATCTTGTGTCTGGTATCTTGCTAAATCAACTTAAGCATTTAAAACATTTTCAGTAGATTCATGTGGAATTTCTAAAAACATAATTGCATTATCTGCAAATAAAATTAGGTTCCTTTTTTAAATTCTCAGTTATCTTTTTCATTTTTTCCTATTTTATATAGATCACATTTTTTTTTAAACAGCCAGAACACTGTGGAGTTTAAACTGTCATGCTTTACTTTTTTAAAAAAATGTTTTGTGAGTTAAACTTGAATTGCCCCAAATTATTTTTTAGGGAGGGAAGAAGAGGTCACTAATGTGGTGTTTTTATTCTGCAACAGTTTGATTTACCTAATAATCAGTTTGTATTGTCTTTTTAATACAGGGTCATTTTCCAGCCTCTGGGCTTTTAGAGTGAAAAAATAGAGTGCCTTCAGCATTACACATTATAGTATGGCAGGAAAAAAACCTATTTTCAAGTAACATCCTTTTTGTAAAGTTAAGTGCTATAGTTCTTTGAAAGAGGCTATTACAAACAACTCATTAGAATGCTGAACAATGGGCACTAATGGTTACTTATAATGAAGCCATATCTAGTAGCCTCCTTGAATTCTTTTGGAAAGCACTGTTGGTAGAATTCTTTCCAGAAATATGCTTTCCATGTGACTTTAATAGTAGCACTATTTTTAGCTGAAAAGAAATGAGTCTAATAATACTAATTTTCTCATTTAATGAGATTTCTTCCCCTATATAAGCCCAGTTCTCTAATTTGGAATAGGCAGAAAGTTTGCTTTAGACTATAGAAAATTACACTTACATTATACAGGTATATGAGAAAAAAGTACATTAAAATATAATTTAAACCCTTTTTTAGACATTAATCTATTACTAGTTTCCTTCGATTTTTCATTGTTGATGTTGCTTTTGAAAAAAAATCAAGGCTTTTAAATTACTCGTGAGGTATTTTCTAAGATATGACACTTGATATGAAAGAACACATACTTTTTCGAATGAATGAAAATACAAAGGAAATGTTTTCATTGGTTTTATAAGCAGTTCATCATACGCCTACACTGTGCTGGGCACTGGTCTAGTCACTGGAAACATTGGTGAGCAAGACAGATGAAGTACCAGATTTCAGTAGTTGAAATTTGTATGTGTAGGAAGAAAATGAACAGAAAAATTAATACATGCATATCTTATTAGGTATATGATAAGGTAATCAAAAGGAAGGAGGGTAGAGTTGACTTCAGTGCTATTATGAGATATATATTATCAATTTGAATTTAAAATGTGTTGCCATATATGTATGGCAACTACTATATGTAGTACTGAGTTATAATCTTATGTCTTCTTTATCTGTGATTATGTGATTCTTGTTGTATTCCTCTATTTCTCTATTTTGGCTCTTTCTCAGTTTTTGAATGCTTAAGAGATTTGTCTATTTTATTGGTTTTAACAAAAAAAAAAGCAAAGAAATAAAAAAAAACCCTTGATTTTAATTTAGGCTTTTAATATTTTTGCTTTCTAGCTCCTTGATTTCAGCTTTTATATCTGTATACTTTTAAAAATTCCTCTAATTTTTCAAAATGAACACTGTATCATGGTTCTCTATTCTAGACTTATTCTTGACAATTCACATTTGCTACACATTTTCTTTGAATAGTATGATGGATATGCTCTCCTAAGCCCACTTCAGAAGTGGCTGTGGACAATAATAAACAAAGAACGAGCTTCTGAGGCGAGGTCAGGGGCCATCAGGACAATGTTAAGAAAAATACTATTTAAGTCGAGAATGAGAGGACGCCGTATCTTCTGTTTAAGGAATTACTCTATAATTAGGTCTGGAATCTGCAATTTATTAAGAGCAGAAATTGATAATTAATATAGACCAATGAGTAGTATTTTCTATTGTGTTTTTTTCCAAATGGGAGCTTGCATTATAGTTGTCTTGTGATTCCACCATAGTGTAGTATCTGGTGAGAAAGATAAGTGCATTTTGAAACCACCTCCAGGTGTCATGTAAAAGGCATGGTGAAGCAGAAAGCCTGGACTTTATGAAAGATGCACTAAATATATTAGATTTAAGAAGTTCCCTTGTTTGGAATGAGGCAAGTATATTTTATGTGCTGAAAGTTGGGTGCACTTATATGTTTGGATTACCAAAGAAGTAGACCATAAAAAGATACTCCTTATTTGGCTGCCTGTATTCTGTAATTACCTATATAGTAGTAGAATTTTCATCTGGGAAAATAATTCATGAATCCAGATGAAAGTGTTTTTTTTTTTTTTTTAATTGGTGTCTTTGTTTTTCAGCATATCGTGTGACAAAGGGCTAGTCAATGAGATGTGAATAGAAATAATTTAATTATTGTGATATTTTAAAATGGTAGTGTACTTTGCCTAACCTCTTCTTCCCTGTCTGCTCATCACAGCACATACAATGCTGTGAACTGAGACATCCTGTGAATAGGTGAGCTATTTGAGCTTGGCAGGGCAATACAATAGAAGGGATTGGGTCCCTGTTGATAGTGGAGATATGATATGCACCCTTGACTTAATGCCTGGGCATTTACATGAGAAATAACTTAAATCCCTACTTTCTTTCAAACATTATTAACTTTATGAGTATAAAAAGGAGTAATGGAGCATTTAACAATGATATGTAGTTTATTTCAAAGCCATGCTGACCCCTACCCTAAGTAGCTCTTTAAGTTTAAATTAACTAAGATTGAATGACATTAAAACTTAGCAGTTGCACTGCACATATTTCATATATTAAAGAGCCACATGTGCCTAGTGGCTCATGCAATTGGACAGCACAGATACAATTCTATGATTGAGAAAGTTGTAATTGGCAGAGTATTATGGCAGTGGGGATGGTCTGGAGAACTATGGATGACTTTCTTAAGGAAGTAGCACAGATGCTAACATCCAAGAACAGTTGTGAACTGAAAGTGTCATGATTTGGTACAAATGAGGTTCCCTGATCAAAAAATGTAGCTTATTACCATGACTGTTTTTAATTGTTAGAACGTGGTTTTAATGAAAAGTAGACCCATTTTAAGTGGTTGTTAAAATCATTTTATAGTTGTGTGGGTAGTACAAACCTTAAAACTGCACCTGGGGTCAATTTTTCCCATAGCATCTGCCTTCTAATTTGTTGCATCTCTGGTAAAAGACTAGGAAGAAGTAGTAAAATAAAAAATTGTGAATGGAGTGGATGAAGTTTGTTCAAAGAAGAGGAAACAGCATGTGGAAGGTCCTGGCATAGGAGATAGCTTTTCAAAGACATGGAACACATCTAATACTGCTATAATTTAAAGAGGAAAGTCGGGGAGTGGGACATGGATCATATATAAATTGATGCTTGGCAGTTAAAAAGAAGTTCAGATAATGTAAAACTTTGTCACTCATTTTAGGAATTAGCGTTTTTAAAATAAGCACAACGGCAAAGCATTGAAAGATTCTAAGGAGGAAATGTTCTATGTATGTTGGCACTTTAAAGAGATCTTTCTGCCCTTATGAACAATTAATTGGCAAGCAGGGGAGATGAGGAGAAAGATGCCATTAAGGTGGATCAGCTGCAGGGTTGTCGAAATAACCTGGGCGAGAAATGATGGTAGCTTGGAATAAGATGGTGGCAGGGTATAAGCAGACAGGTAGATATATTTGAGGTGTATTTTGTAGTAAGTGGGTTGTTACAGAGGATAGTGACGTATAAGGAAGAATTAAAGATGCCTCCTTCATTTCTTTCTTGTATAGTTTTGGGAGCCTTTTGCTGGGATAAGAGTTGGGGAGATAATAAATTTGTTTTTGACCCACTAATTCTGAGAAGTGAAACACTTTCATTTTGGGTAGCTGTTTGCCATTATGTGTGCAGTTTCTTTCTCTGTAAAAGACACTTTGCTCACCAGGACACATTCTGGTGAACCGCATGGAAATTGATTACTCACTCATTTGTGATCTTCTAACAATTTATGCATAACCTTAAGATACAAATAATCACATAGGGCAATTGTGTGTCTATGTCCCTCAGTAGATGATAAGATTGCTGGAAACACTTATGATATCAAAGTTATTACTATACCTTCAGCGTATCATGGTGATTACAATGTGGTGCAGAAGAATGCTGCCCACAACACCAGTGAGCACCAGCCTTTATTCAGAATTCTGGAACAGAGATATTCTACACAGAATGGTTTAATTTGAGGAAGAAAGGCATGATTTTAATAGAATTTTAGCAGATGGTGCCAGCTAAATGCCCCACTAATATCCAAGACAGATGATCAAAAATATCCTTTGGGATTATAGGTGTCTAATTCAATGGTAGAACACTTGACTAGGATATACGAGGCCTGGAGTTTGATTCCACACAGTGAAAAAATAATAATTTAAAAACCATGTTTCTTGGAAGAGGGAGAAAATTTTTTCATGGTTTAACATCCGTTGATGGCACAACTTAAATCTAGCCAGGGTGGTGGGGAAGAACAGAGGGTGCTAAAGAAAAGTATTAAACTGCATGAGAGAGAAGGGACAGTTTGAGCATTTGGTGGAAAAATGTGCATGCATATAAACTGAACTAGTGGTATGTAACTATCTATATAAATAAAATTATATTACTTAAGTGCTGAAAATAAAGTTAATCTTCCATTAGAGTTACATGATCTTTTAATTCATCTGGGGGTTGCAGGGGAGAGTTCTGAAAGGAAGGGAAAGTAAAAATAATTGAGGTACAGTATATACTGGTACCAGTTCCTCAAAATGAATGTAATTATTTTGTGTCACAGACATATACCAATAAAAACAAAGAAAAGAGAAAGAAAAAATAGAGAGTGAATACATGTCAGTTAAAATCTACCATTCCTCTTTCCTTAAAAAACAAAGGTCAATGGACATTAATCTTTGGAAAGAATTACTTCAAAAGTTGTGTTAAGTTTCAGTTATTTTATACAATTTTAATAAAGTTCATTGCTCACATAAAATTACATTTTAAGTCACTTCAAAACAGAAAATTTCTACGTGAAATAACCAAATAACCAGAAAAAGTATTTCATTTTTTCAGGAAGGATTATATGTTACTTCTTTTCATGACAGTGTACAATTTCCAATAATAAAAACTTTTTGACTTCTTAATATACGGAAGTGTCACTTTGTCCTTGTGTTGCAAAATAAGTTTCTACACTAGGTAATGAAATACCCACATATAATCTTAAAAGTTTGTTCACTAGTTGTTACTCATACATCGTTGAATTTTGAGTGTTACAATACAAATTCTCCAGGGTTTAAACATATACCTTGAAAATAGAAACTATCATATTCTCTTAATAAAAATCAAAGAATTCTAAAAATAGGAGTGTAAGAAATCATCTAGCAAGCAGTCTTATTTGGTAGATTAGGAAACTTAAACCCAGAAGGTAAAGTACCAGAAATAAATGTCTCAAACTCTCTAGACGCAAAGTAGAGATTGTCCACATCCAGGCTCACATCCATTGCAATTTCCATTAGCTCATCAAATTTAAACTCTATATATGGAATAGCCTTCTGTCAAGTATCTTTTAGGAGTTTATTCCTTGATATACATCCACATTCTTTCTGTTAAAAATTCTATTAAATACTCATTTCATATTGATTTAGTGGACTTTTATTTCTAAAAGAGAAGTCATTTAGAATTTAACTCATCACTTTGTAAAATAGTAAATACTTTAGCATTAGCATCTCTGATTTGAGCAAATAAGGTACTATTTACAAAGTACTACATACAAGAAACCAATGAGGAGAAAAGAATTCTTCACAAAGGACCATAGCGTGAGTTGTTCCAGTTGTTCAGTGCACCAAATTGAACAGAGAAGTAGGTGCTGCAACTCAGGCTGTGACTTCCTGAAGTGAGAAGCAACACATCTTATTTTACACATAGATAGTTAATAATTTGGCAGTGATACAACCTTGTGTGTGTTCATGCTGAATGAAAGCTGTATAGAATTACTGTACATGTATCTAGAATTGTACCTCTTTGGATTCTTCTAGAAATCTTTACGTAGAAAGAGTGTTCAACAGTTACTTAACAAATGAGTTAAAAAGTCCGATGTTCTAAGATTTGGGGTGAAGTGCGTAAGGCTTGGAAAATTTGAGTTTTGCAATCTTATAGTAAATCAGACAAGAAGGTTACTAGAAATCCTCTTTGTTTTTCTAAAAATTAAGTTTATTTTTAATTGATATATAAAAACATAAAACTTGTACATGTTAGTTGGGTACTGGGTGATGTGTCAATACATGTGTACATTGTATAATATTTAAATCAGGCTAAATATTTCTGTTCTTGTTTTTATTAAGGGTGCTTTAGAGAAACTAAATAAAGTTCTTTCTGAAATTTAACTATTTCTGAAACTCAGAGAAAACCCTTAGTAAGCAGTTATTTTTAATTTCCTGGCTTTACTGTATTTGTATATTTCCTTCTTAATTTAGTAATCAAAAGCTTAAAATTATTTTGAATATGTACCTCTTTATAAATACCATGTTCTAGTGAAATACAGTATGCGTTGCACCTGTAAATATTTTTGTAAAACTGAAGCAATATTCTAGAGTTTTCTTTCAGATACAGTATTTGGAGCAAGCCTGCTAAGCTTGTGTTTGGAAATCACTAAAATCCCCCAAATGCATATGAACAATTCAATTCTTTATGTCCCTATCATTATAAAAACATTGAATACTTTGTTACAAATAAAAAACTAGCCATGCAAATAAAATGCTTAAAATTATTTTATTATGTGTTACTTGACATTCTGGTTTGCTTTAAAAATTGTTAAGTAACATGCTAGCTCTTCATTGCCAAAGAATTCTACTTGTATGGATATTTCAATGACATAATCTTACTTACATTTCTTTTTTTTCTTTTTTATTAGTATATGTTTGCAAAACAGTGATTACATTCCTTGTGTGGCATTATTATATATACATAACACATCTTTATTCTTCATCCCCTTCCCCTCTTCTTCCTCCCCTTCTCTCTATCTCTTGATCCTTTTCCCACTTGAGAAAGATCTATCTTCCTACTTCCTATTATCTATCTTTTATGTCTATGTTTTATTTTGCTCATTATTTGCACTTTGAGTTTCTCATGTAAGATATTTTCTGTTGGAAAAGTCTGTTTTTTAAACAATGAACATAAACATCCCTTAATATCTTACTTATATTTCTTTGAGAAAAAAGAAAAAAAGAAATTGCAACCAATTGCTCAAAGTGCTTGAAAAGGCAGCATGGTTTTGTCTAAGTCTACCACTATTTCAATCGCATTTGATCATTTTAAATTGACTATAAATGACATACTTTTGTGTATTCTAGCTGGAATTTCATCTGTATTTACCATTCATATCTATTTGATTAAATTAGCATTCAGAAAATATTCCTTGGCAGTTGGGGATTTAGCTCAAGTGGTAGAGTGCTTTCCTAGCAAGCACAAGGTCCTGAGTTCAATCCCCAGTATTCCTCCCCAACCAATAAAGAAAATATTCCTTGATGCCTCTTTAACCTCTAAGGGTATAGTCTACTTCCCTACTTCATTAAAATTTGGCATGGTCATGTGACTTGCTTTGCACATTCAAATGTAAAGTAACATCACAATGAAAAACTGTTTTTAACTATACAATAATAAATGTAAAACATATAAAATTCCTTGGGATGCTATTTAGCATTTCTTAGAATTTTGTAGTCATGTATCTATAGACAGAGATATATCTCCATCTCTACTATCTAGCTAGCTAGCTAGCTATGAAAAGAGGCTGATGATTAATGAATTTCACAAAGACAGAAGAAGTCACCGAACTTTACTGTTATTACACCCTTATTACTACTCAGGATATACAACTTCATCAACATGCACTCAGAATTATTCTGGGCATCTCACTGGGATAGTTCTCAAGTGTTTCCCAAATAGGTCTTTCTTACTCTGCTGTTTAGAATGACTGTTCTTTCTGAACTTCACATAAGTAACTGAAGGTTGCTCATCATTGTAGCTGTTGTATACGTCCATGGGAGTTTGACAAAATGAGCTCCTTGCATTTTTCCCATTTGTTTATTAACATTTTTATTAAGACATAATTTATCTATAACATTTATTTCAAGTACACAATTGGTATATTTACCATCACTACAATCTAATTTTAGAACACAGCAATCACTTGTATAGCCACTCTCAGATCCAAACTGCAATCCAAGGAGATTACTGATTTTCCTTTTCTGGACATTTTGTGTATATAGAATGGCATGTTATGTTGCATTTTGTATCTGACTTCGTTTCCTGAGCATAACATTTTTGAGGTTTGTCCACATACTTGTAATAATATCTATTAGTATTTTGTCTCTTATTATTGTCAATAAACAAGTTTTGAGATTCTAGGGAGGGAAAGTTAGGTAAAGAGACTAACTGAACTGATTTGTTGAGGTAATTCAGGGAAATCTGGGCACTAGTAGGGCTACTTTGTAGCTCATACAAAAAGTACATCAGTAAGTTAAGGAGGGTGCCATTTCTCCCATCTTCCCCTAGAGAAGAGAACCACACTGACCCTTCAAGAACCAGCAGAATTCAAACCACTGGCATTATCATTAGCATGGACATTGGTATTCCCAGGTTGAATCTCAGGCCATGGAGGTAGTATAATGTTTAAGACTAATTGTCGATTGGATTGGCTTGGGAGTCACTTAAAAGATTAGTAGATCACACTTTGGGACATGTCTGTATGAGTCTTAGAGGTGCAGCCTGAGGTATTACACAAGGTTCCTGACCCCTTCCTCTCTGGTACTGTTCCCTGCTCTGCTTCCTGACCACCATGCACAAAGCATCTTGCTCCACCAAAGCATCTTTACTCCATCTTTGCTCTTTGATGATATATCTGCCTCGGAGCCAGCTGACCATGGACCAAATCAGTAAGCCAATTTAAACCTCTTCTTTACATTTTGAGTGTTGGACATTGTGTCTCAGGGACTGGAGAATTAATACAGAAAATTGGTACCAGAGTAGTTGGTCCATTGCTATATCACCTTGATGTGGTTTAGAATCGTTTGGAACTGAATGCAGAAAGGGTTTGTAAAGGCTTGGAGATGCTCGCTAGAGAAACCTTAGAATTTTGTAAGAAAAACCTGATGGGTGATTCCAGTAGGAACTCAAAAGATTTAAATATTGATATGAATGCAGACACTAAAGGCCAGGATCCAGAGATTTCAGTTGGGAACATGGACTTTGTTGGCAGATGGACTAGAGCCCAGATGCATTTCACTCTGGCAAAAGCTGTGTTTACATTTTGCCCTTATGCCGAGACTTTGCAGGAGAATATTAAGGGCAGTGGAATTGACGTGGTGAAGGAGATTTCAAGGCAGGCCAAAATTCAGACTGTGCCATGGATATTGCTGGATGCATTTAGCCAAATTTGTAGTGAGAATTGGGGGCAAAAAGAATAGAAAAACTTGAAAAACATAAATCTTGTCCTAAAAGGAATCATGTGTAAAATTGGGGCCAAAGGAGATGTGGTCGCCGAAGAGATTAGTGCCATTAAAAAGAGACAAAGTACTTAGTACAGGGACAAGAAGAGAACTGCCTTGAGGAAATCTCAAAACCCAGTAACCCCGCCTGTCTCAGACTCAAATGTGCAAAACTCTCAACCTTTCACGTGAGAACAGTGTCCTTGGGACTCCTGTTCAAGAAAGGCCTCCTGGGTAATTGGTTTCTTAGAGTTTGTTTCCTCATGCTCAGCTATCTACGCACTGAAAGGTTACTGCGAGTCAAGGGGGTCTAACTGCTGTCCTTTCTGGTAGCAAACCTTGGCATTATCCATGGATGCTGGCTTTACTGGCATGCAGAATGCAAGAATTGTGGTGTCTGGGAAGCTTCCATCCAGATTTCAAAGGAAGGCCTGAAAGGCCAGGCAAGGTGTCCCTGAGAAAACAGAGCATGAAGCTGTGAGAATGGTGCCAAAGGTGCAGTGGAGACCACATGACAGAATATATGACATGAAAGACAAAGGCTGTGAGCAGAGCCAGCCCAGGGAGAGGCCGTACGTGCTGCAACCCGCAAGGCCATGAGTAGAGCTGCTGAAGCCCTTTGGAACTCACATCTTACCACTGTGTCCCTTGGGTGCAGGACATGCAGCTACAAAAGTTAATTACTGCCCTGTTAGATTTCAGTTTTATTTTGGTCTGATTCTTTTCTCTTCCTCCATTCCTCCCTTTTGGAAAGGGACTGCTTACTGTGTGTGATACACCTTGGGATTGTATATTTTTAATTTTTTTTTTTTTTTTTTTTTTGTGGTGCCGGGGATCGAACTCAGGCCCTTGTGCTTGCAAGGCAAGCACTCTAATCACTGAGCTAAATCCCCAGCCCCATTTTTAAAATTTTTTACAGAGGTTCACAACTAAGAGTTTGTGTTGTGTCTCAGAAAAGATTTTGACTTGAACTTTTAAAAATGCTGAAACTGATGAAACTTTGGGAAGGGATTATCACATTTGGTTGTGTGCAACATACCTGCATTGTGTTAAGTGGAATTATGAATTTATTATTGTATTTGGAGATCATGGTTTAAGGAGATGTGTTCATGTGTCAAGTGATGGAGTGTGATGGTTAAGATTAATTATTAACTTGATTGGCTTGGGAACCACCAATGGGACTAGGAAAGCATACTTTTGATGTGTCTGCTTAGGGTATTGATGTGTGACTCAGTACTCTTTATGGTCCCTGGCCCCTTCCTCTCTGGCACTGTTCCCCTATTCTGCTTCCTGGCCACCTGGAAAAAAAAAGATATTTGCTCTGCTATATTCTTTTTTCATGATGTTTCTGTTTTGAAGCCAGCTGACCATGGAGCGAATACCCTGAAAGGGTGACCCAAACTAAATTTTGGTCATCAGATACTTTCTCTCACTGGCAGGAATGTTGACTAATGTAAGTAGCATACTCAAGTTAGTGAAGCTTGGAAGTACCAAAAGCTAGGCCCCCACTAAAGAAGTCTGGACCCAGAGCCTTAATACTGTGACATAACGTAGGGCCAGAACCTGGGGGTAAGGTACAGTCACTCTCTCAGTGATAGGAACATCTTTGATTGCCACCACTGGTCGTTTTGACCATGGGCAGTTATGCTGCCTTTCTTCTATTTTAGGATGCTCGAAAATAACAAGAATGTTTTGATGTGTTGCAGTTTAAAATGACTAACACCCACACAACGTCTTACACTTTAGTAGAAGAAATTGACACAATAGCTTGAAATTATAAATACTTTTATATTTTTACAGTGGAAAATCTAAAGAAAAATAGTTTCTAAGCAAATGAAAAACAGTACCCTGTAGTTTAAAAGAATTTTAATGTACAACTTTATTTAATCCTCATTAAAATTAGTCACGAAAGTACAAGACTAGTATTGTAGACTTTTATGTGGTAGGCATTATTCCGAACTTGGCAATTTCTTTTTGGTGTACTATGGTTTGAACCCAGGGCCTCTTGCATGCTGGCATGCTGCTGAAACACTCTGCTACTATGGTATATTCTCAACCTCTATTTTGAGAATTTAAAATTTATTATTTCATTTAAATATTGTGGAAATTCAGTGAGGAAGTAGTATTCTTTTCATCTTTTTAAAAAAGAAAAAGAAGTCTTCTCTGAGACTAAGACTCAGAGAAGGAAATGTCTTACCTTTGACCCCATTACTAAAAGGTGACATACCTGGGATTGGAACCACTTATCTTTTCTTCTAGACTTTCAGTTTTATTTTACCTGAGTGAAGATCAATGGTCCAAAGGAAAAAAAAATTAATGATACCTTCAGGAAGCCACACAACTATTAGAAAGGTTGGTTCTACCACCAACTTTAATTTTTTTTTTACCAACTTTAATTTTTAAATGGATTTTCCATAAGTGCTAAGACTCTTGTAGTTAGGCATAGACAAAAGTGTGTTTGCAATCTGTATGGAATTTACTTGGAGGTCAACTATGTGTAGTTGGCAAATATTTGCTGAGTAGCTTTGATTAAACTACTAGATTGCTTTGGTAGGTATGAATAAGTCACTACATTACCATGCTGTTGCTATTAATAAGCTAATTTGGAAGAGAGGGGCAGATAAGATAGAGAGGGGAGAGAGAGAGAGAGAGAGAGAGAGAGAGAGAGAGAGAGAGAGAGAGAGGGATTGATTTCTAGCCTGGCTTTAAACCCTAAACTCGTTGTGTCCAATCCTTTCAAACGAAATGGAACCTGTTCACATCATATTGTATATGTGGAGATAAACCAAATTTCTTATCTTGTAGAAAACATGAAAATTGATTTGGAACTAATGGCCTCTAACATAGAAATACAATACTACTGAATATTGGAGCTGTGAGAAAAGCCTAAAGTTCATTCAATTCATAGATTTTCAAACTTGATTTTATAGCAGAATCAACTAGAGAACTTCCTAAACCACAGACTTTGTGATTTTTATTCAGCATGTCTGGAGTAGGTCTTTGAGTCTGAATTTCTAATAGAAACTTCCAGTTGATTGTTTTTGAAGCAACTCAGTAGGAGGCTTGTACACAGACCTGTGGGCACCATTAATCTAAATATCTACATTTAGGAGACAAGATTGAAACTCTGAGGGATTAATTGACTCAATTAATTTTGTTCAGGTATATTTTAGGTAGACAAGGTGCAAGTAGCTTTACATTTTGTCAAATATGCTGTCATAGGCCCCCTCAAGTAACTGCAGGTAACTATACAGAATTTAAATGAAAGATCTGACAATTTACTTGATTTTATCACCATTATAATGAGATGAACATGAAAACATTTCAAAGTATTAGCTTCAATGTTTGATACAGCTGAACTAAGGAAAAGTTTGTTAATATTTACATTTTATCAGACAGACCTGACCAATTCCAGAAATATGCAAAGTTCATAGATAAAAGGATGTCATTTTATAAGAACCTGTGTTTGTCTTGAAATGGTGACTTTCAAAAGGTTGATGACTTTATTATTCTGAGTTCCCACCTCCTGACAAGACATTCATTTATGAATTAATCAATTTATTAATCCACCTCCAAATATAGGGGCCAAATGATTCAGGCACCTTCCAAAATGTCTCCCAAAGGACAAGGGCTTGGTTCCCAGCCCGTGGCACTATGGGAAGGTGGCCGAACTTTTAGGAGGTAGGGCATAGTGGAAGGAATTTAGGCAATAAGTCCAAATGATCTAGACCGAAAACTTCTTCCTCAGAAGTTGATTATCTCAGGTATTTTGCCACAGTGATGGGAGGGCTATTAACACAGTCGCAATACATTGGAATAAGAAAAAAAAGCATAAAAATCTTTGTATCACATGTTATCCCTATAAGGGACCATCTACCATGGATGAAACACAAAGCAAATTGACCAAGTAGGCAAAACAAAGTAGATAAAATGACTTGGACAGTTGGTATGAGCGAATGTCCATTATTGGTTAATTCCAGTACTATAACATAGGTACATGAATGAAAAATTCATTTTGATAATATTGGGAGCTATTTTTATGCTCAGCAACATGAAATCCCGATCACAAAGGCTAATTTAGAGAATGTAACTGCTGAATGTCTAGACTTCTGGCATTAGAAACCAACCTCGAGTCTCTGGTATGGCACTATTCTGTATTTGATCTCTTCCTTCTGGATGAACCAGTGAGTTCTTATGGGAAGACTGATATCTCTTCCAAGTATAACTAGGCTTTTGTCTTCTGATTGTTTGCAGAGCCTTGAACAGTACCACTATCAGAGAAGTTATGGAGTATTTGATTTCTGATACAGAATCTCATATAACATTGTAACAATCCAAGGAACTCACTTTATTGCAAAAGAGGACCATAGCTTCCAAAAGTACTTTCAGTCCTTGCATATTCAGTGGCATGCTGGAAGGCTTTGGGTAAAGGAAAGCTGCTCATGTTTTGGTAGTCAGGAAAGAGAGAAAGAGGGAGAGAGAGAGAAAGAGAGGGAGAGACAGATGAAAAGCTAGGGAGGGAAATACACCCCCCAGGTCATGCCTCTAGGGATCCATCTTTTCTGACCAGACCACATGTTCTAATGTCACAGGTAGCTATAATGTTCCCGTAGTTTTCACTCACCTTCCAAAAGCCTTACTTCTGAATCCATGTGGCTGTTAGGGAATATCTAGATATAAACTATGACCTTCCACTCCTGGCTACTAAAACTCATGCCCGTGTCTTCATGCAAAATGTATTTATTCCATCTCTAAGAATCACTAAAGTCTCACCAGTTTCAGCATTACTGAAAAGTGTAAGGGCAAAGTCTCCTCTGATACTTAAGGCAAACTCTTTGCAGCGAGCCTCTGTAAAACTGAAAAAGAAAGTTAAACATTGGTGACATAAAATGGCACAGGGTAAACATTCCCATTCCAAAAGGAACAGGGAAAGATGAAGAAACTGTACCAAAACAACCCCAAAACCCAACAGGGCAAACATTAAATTGTGTAGTTCCATGTCTAGCACCTGGAGCAAGTTGTGACAATGAGCTATGAATTCCAACAGGTTCAAGTAGCCCTACCCTGATGACAGTGCCTATTGCCATCCCTATGTCCTCTCTCTTTGGGTGGTTGTGCTCAATGCCTGTGGCTTTCCTGAGCGGTTCCATGTTTCTGGCTTCTCGAATTTCCTGGGATCTCCACTGCACTTTTGGATTCACTCTTATAGTTTCACAAACTACTCTCTTTGGGGAACACTGCTTGGTCTCCTAGACCTTCTGAAATCTTGGTGAAAGAGTCCCTGATCCTACATCCTGTATGCGCATTAAACCAGCACCACCTGGGTAAGCCGAGATCTGCTGCTGGCTCAAGCACTAGCCAGGCCCCTTTCATAATGACTGCAGAAGCCTCTGAGTGCCTGATGGGTAGGCATTGTGAACTGAGTCCCCAGAAACTAATTCCTTATGTGGCCCTATAGCACATTGCCTTGGGCCTCCCTTCAAAAAGCAAAGCCTCACTTTTCACCTCTTAGCCTGGAAAGAGTGGGGTCTTGCTGATTCCTGAAGTGTCCTCAAGGAATCCTGCCTATTGTCCTGGTGCAAAGTACTTGGCTTCTTTTTAATATTTTCTGCAACCTCACTCTCCAAGATACCACTTTTGTGGATGCTTCCTTTCTGGCCAAGCTGAAAACTTTTCAAATGGCCTTTCATTTTTTGACTTTCACTATAAACCTGTCTGAAAGCCACCACAGTACCCATGTCATATCCTGCATGTTAGCCTGTTTTGAAATTTCCTCTACCAGATTAGTTAGGCTTGCATGCTCAGTTACATGGTGGAGGGGCCTTGGGTGAAGGAAAACTTCTCAATTAATGACAGCCTGGAAGGAGAGAGAGAGAAGGAGGCATCTGGAGAGGGAGATACACCTTTCCAAGTCATGGCCCCAGTGACCCTGCTTCTCCAGCCAGGCCCCACCTCCTAACATCACCTTTAGCTACAGTGTCTGAACAATTCAATTACCTTCCGAAAGAACTGCATCTGAGCACATCAGGACTGTTGGGTACATTCTCACTCCAAACCTTAATGATACATAAAATTCTGACCACTTAAACCCATTAGGGGACAAGTCTGATAGGACATTTAGCTTGAGAGGTCCCTATGATATCAGATCATATCTTTTATAGCACCAAAACTCCCACCTTTTTAAGACTCATAAAATTTGCCCAGCATAAACAATGCATTCCAGTATTGCTATAAATATTCGAGAGCTAGCTATATAGGTAATACTTTGCAAATGTTCGTGTATGACATATTCTAATATTAATTTTTTCTCATGATTTAAATGTTAAACAGATTTTCAGCATTGTAAATTATCTCATAATGACAACATTATAAATTATTTCATTATAGGTTTATCTCATAAATATCTCATAGCAAATATACATGTGTTGTATTTGTGTACATGTATTTAAATTGGAAAAATCCACTGAAGTGTAATGTTTCAAATAATGAATATAATTTTTATACATTGAGGAAAAATAACACAGTCTAACACTTAGTCTTTATTTTTTTTTAAATTTTATTTCCAAGAACATGAATTGGTTCATTTTATACATAATGATCACATTCATTGTAGTTAATTTGTACCTGTACATGATACATCTTGGTTCCTCCCCTTCCCCTCCCCTCCCTTCCACTCCCCCTCTGTTCCACTCCCCCTCCCTTCCCTATTTACAGTAGCTTTATTTTCATTTCCCCCCTTTTTCCCTTTCTTTTCTTTTCCCTTTCCTTCTTTTCCCCCTCCTGCTTTTCTAATTCTCCTCCCTATTGAATATTATCTTTCTTTTACTTAGTATCTGTTATACTTTTTGTCCTTATTTACACCTACAGTTTCTCATACCAGAGAAACAATTCGATATGTACTCATGTGTGTCTGATTTATTTCACTTAAGAGTATGTTCTCAAGGTACATCCATTTACCTATAAATATCTCAAGTTACTCTGCCATTTAGTTCTTTAAAGAGACACAAATGATAAGAAAGTCACTTATCATGTTCACTTTAATATTATGCAGATTTCTGTTTACATGCTAAAAATGGAAGCCATGATATTTAAGAAGATAATATTTTCTTTTGATTTAATATTTAACGCTTTCATTTGGGCTGCACTGAGAGAGACTTACTTATAAAAGCCCTATGAGTAAGGCACTGAAGTAGGTTGTATATTAGTCAAATAGATTAAAAAATAAAACATTTAAAATTATATCCTTAAAACTTTATCTAACCATCAATATTATACTTCAGTTAATTTGCAAGGTGATATCTATGACTGATTTATAAAATACTTTTTTTCTATGTTTTAGCTAATGTAATGCATTTCTCTTATTTCTTGTTTACTTTTTATTTTTATTTTGTGAGACAGAGACTTGCTATGTATTTCAGACTGGCACTCATACATAGCCCAGGATGGCCTCGAACTTGTGACAGTTCTCCTGCCTCAGCCTTCCAAGTACTGGGATTGCAGGCATTTGTCACCAGGCCCAGCCTCTTTTTGAATTTTAAAAATGTATTTTTGCAGTGGATAATTTATTTGCACCAATTACCCCACTTTTTTCTTGCCATTGTCAGTTAATCTTGCGCTTATCTTCTGTGAGTTCAACTCTAGGCTCCACTACATATTAGCTGTGTAAACATGGACACTTACTTCATATATCATATTGATATGATAATACTACATATCATACAATTTTCATGAAAACGAAATTAAATCATGCATATAACTAATGTAAAACAGAAGATATTTGGTAAGCATTAAATAAATGGTTACCATTGTTACTATTACTAACTATAAATATACAGCTATAAAAATTTGTAAGTTATATTTATTTTATGGTAATGATTTATATTATGTAGCATATATAAACATTATGCATATGACACAGTCTGTATAGAAATAAATATATACATATGTTTATATGTTTTATGATTGTTATATACTATCATATATAGAATATTTCTTTTTTTAAAATTTTTTTATTATTTTTACCAAGAACATGTATTGGTACATTGTATACATAATGTTCATAATCAACATGGTTATTTTGTACCTGTACATGATACATCTTGGTTTCCCCCCTCTTCCTCCCTTCCCCTCCCCTCCCCTCCATTCACCCACCCCTCCCTATTTGCAACAAGTGTAGCTACACTTTACCATTTTTTCCCCTTTCATCTTACTTTTCTTTTAACCTTCTACTTTATCCCCCTTTTCCCTATCTAGTTTTCTCCTTTGTATACTATCTCTCTTTTTTCTTTTTTAAACAAAATATCTATTCTACCCCTTTGTCCTTATTTACACTTATGGTTTCTCATATCAGAGAAACAATTCGATGTGTACTAATAAGTGTCTGATTTATTTCACTTAATAAAAGCTAGATTTATGTGTCTTTTCATCTACAATGACTATGTCATTTTAGTTAAATAATAGCATGAAAGATTTTTTTCACATTTTCATCAACATATCACATTACTGCAAGTGACAACATATTGGTGAAGGGTTGCTGTTCTATCTGCTCTTATTTTCTCATAAAGAAACACATGGCTGTATATTTCCAACTTCAAATATAATCTCAAGGGTGGATGATCATTCTTTGCTTGGTAAGAGTTGAGGAAGAAGGAAATAAAAGGAATTAATGAAGGAATATGAATAGCAAATGATTACCAAAGATGTGAATTTGGGATCAAATAAAGGAATTTTGTTCAAATTGATTCTCAAAAATGTGACTAACACCTTCTACTTCACCTCTGGTGGGAATCCAGGGAAATGAGTATTGTCTATCTGAGCTTCGCCATGTGGATATATCATCTTGGAATATAGATGTCACTGATCTAATGAGAAATTTATTGTAAAATCATTTTCCCTTTTCTCTATGTTATTTTTATGTGTTTTTTTCTTCATATAGTTTTAATGGTTAAATCAAGAGAGTTATAGAAAGCATTTTTCTCCATGGACTTACTGGAGAAATATGAAGATATTATATACAATATCATAGAAAGAAATAAAGGCAACAATAGCAGGAGATCTAAAGTCTGGAGTTTTATATTTTTCAGAACTCTTACTATTTTTATAAAAAGGAGTTGTAGGAGGCAGTGTAGAATATATTTTACATCTATTTACTATGTTTATTATATGATCCCATTATAAAGTTAGATTGCTTTAACTGTCTTGGCTATGCACAATATTTCTCTGGCAGTTGATTTCTTTACCTATAAAAGCAAAACAATAATAGTACCATGTCAGAATTATTGGATTATTTAATCCTTGGGATAGTATAGTAGGAAATGTTCCTGAAGCTTTACTAAGTAAACGGAAATGTTATATATTGTTGCTTATTACACATTTTTTTTCATTTCCCCTCTGTTAAATCTAATAATAAGGATTGGTGGTGCTGACGCTGACCTATCAGAATATCTTAGTCCTCATGCGGTAATAACAATTTTGTTCGGCCACCTGATCTAAGACAGAGTCTCCTGTTGGCTTACTTTATCTCTAAACTTAAATTGCCATTTGTGCTTTAAAGTAGGCATTGCACCACCAATGTTAATCTTAAAGAAAGATCCTGGATGGAGATCTATGGACCTACAGATAAGCAGATAGAAATATTATTGGAGGAGAGAAAAAGAGGGATGTGTGCAGATGTGTGAGTGTGTGCAGAGAGACAGAGCCAGGAAAACTTAATTTTGGCTGATCTTTGAGAGTGTTTCCAGAGAGATTAACATTTGAACCATAGAGTGAGAGAAAGCAGTTTCCCCCAATGTGAGTAAGAACCAAACACAACAACAACAACAACTGCGAAGCAGAAGAAGGATAAATTTGTTCTCTGTGAGCTGGGACATCCGTCTTCTGCTCTCAGACACTGGTAGTCTTGGTTCTGGTGCCTTCAGACTTGGACTTGGAACTTGCTATGGTGTGTCTGCCTCCTGGCTCCTACTCACTCTTATGCTTCTCCACTTGGACCCAATCACAACACTACAAGCTTTCTTGTTTCTCCAGCCTGTATATAACAGATACTGTGGGCTTTCTCGGCCTCTGTAACTGCATGATTCAATTTCTGTTTTATATGTGCATGTGTGTGTATCCATGTATGAAAGGGAGCAAGATGATTGATTATGTCTTTGTAGAACTCTAATGCATCATTTTGCAGAAGGGTATAAGACTGGCTCTATTGTTTTTCTTGTTTTTCCCTTCTCTTCCTTTTACCTTTCTTTTTGCTTTCTTTTATTAATGCAAATTTGAATTGGTTTTCTGTCACTTGTTTCATTAATACATAGTCTCTATTAAAGAAATTTTATATATATATTATATACATAATATATATTTAAAACATTTGAATGTGGACTAATTCAGGCCCAGTTCTAAGATCTGAGGTAATTATTTTTTTAATGTAATATTGAATCAGTTATGTGAAAGAGTATCACATATTGCATATATTTAAACTTAATACAAATTAATAGAGAAAAAAATCACCCTAAAAATTGTCCCTTTATAAAATGAAAGTTATTTTGCTTCTTGAAGTTATTTCTCTTTATTATAAAGGAAATCATTAGGTAATAAACATAATCAAGTCACTCTTTTGTATAACATACATATTGAAGTTTATTGTCATTAATGATATTTCAGTAATTTATAGCTTCTAGTTTAGAAAAGAATCAATTACTGCAGAAAAAGATATTGATTTTCTTCTACATAAATATCAGGTTCATGTTTGCAGGGATAAATGAATACCAAGTTTGGAATATTGTAGGTTGGACTGTGACTAAAATTATATGGCCACTTCCACACTCAAAACAGCCAAATAGATAAAGGAGATCACAGTTTTCAGAGAAGAACCTTGGCACTTACCAACTTTTGTGGAAAATCTAGTAGGATGATTACTACCACAGTGGTGAATTCAGAATATGACAAATTAAAATATTGTTTTTTAAATGTGTGTACTTCCAAGCAAAGGCATTTGGAGATAGAAGCCTCACAAGAGATGCGACTGAGTCTCTCAGGTGGCCATATTAAATTTCATTCAAGACCTTACTTTCACATTTTCTAGTGAAATATGTTTGTATTTGCATGCATCTGCCACTTGTTCAACACAATCCTAGTAAGCTACTGGGAAAAATATTTTTTTTTAATTAAATAGAAGCCAGGAGGGGTTGGGAATTTAGCTCAAATGCTTAGCAAGTGCCAGGCCCTGAGTTCGATCCCCAGCACCAAAACAAAACAAAACAAACCAAAAAAACAAAAAAACCCACAACAAACAAGACAGGAAACAAAATAGCATCATCATTATCATTATTGATAAAACATATATGTAAATGTGGCTTATCTTATGGGCAAATGGACGTATTAATACTGTTTACTAAAATATTATAAATGTATGAGGCAGAGGTATCAACTGCTCACCAAACTTCCATGTGTTACTCTATATTCTCTGTTCCGTCTTGTAGATAACCATGTGACTAATTCTCACCAATGGACCGTGAAATACATTATATGTCATTTCTAGGTCAGAATGTTTAAAAACAGCTGTGCAATCTAAGTTTCTCCTTTACACAAGAAATTACCAGAAAGCTACTTGTTCAAATAAATGTATGAATCAAGTGTGACTGGAGAGTTGCTGATTTCAAGTAGACTTTGACAGGTGAAACTATTGAGATTTAATTTCTTTAGACTTGCCTAGTTCAATGTATCTCAACTACACTCTGACATAGCTCTTTGCTAGAATCAGAGTTTCTTTCCACTGACAATTTGTAGAACAGGGCAGAGGTGTGATAGAATAAAACCTCTTCTCTAACAAGCAAGGAGAACTTGAACAGTATGCAGGTTTATACAGTTACGTAAAAAACTCCAGGTATAATAATTTTACTCATGAATTGCCATATTATTAAAGGTATTTTGTATCATACATAATTTCTCTGATTTAAAAAAAATAATAGTATTTGGCTAAGTAGTTCATTACTTGGTGTGCTGCAAGTAGGTATTTTGTATTTTATTTGTATGTTTGGCTACAGGACTGTTTTTTTCTTTTGGGTGCTGGGAATCGAACTCAGGGCCTTGTGTTTGCTAGCCACATGTTCTACAACTTAGCTAAATCCCCAGCCTGGGACTTTCAGATAAATACTCTGAATTAAGATTTTAAAAGTTCTGGACATGAGAATGAGTACTTTTCTTACTGGTTATGCAAAACAGCCCGTAAATAAACCTGAGCATGTCATGACTTTTAGTATTAGCCATCATCTTTTCATTTTGGGGGGGTTAATCATAATTCTAAAAGTTTCTTCAACCAATTGGGTGAAGCATTAACCTGAATCTTTTCAGAGACTTAGAGAAACAAAATCTACACTGTGCAGTGATGGTTCAAAAAGGCACCAAGAGGGGTTGGGGATTTAGCTCAAGTTGTGGAACACTTGCCTAGCAAGCACCAGGCCCTGAGTTTGTTCCCTGGCAGCTCCCCCAACCCCACAAAAGAAGAGGCAGCAAGACAAGGGAATCTCAGTGAGGGATGCGGTGCTGTCATTGTGTAACCACCATCAAAGGGAGCAAGTAAGCACATATATCATCACAGGCTTAATCTTTAAACTCAGGCTTAGGAGACTCTAGAGCTAAAGAAGTTCACGAAGGGGATGCTTCTTCCTGCTCTTGAGAATTCCTTTGTCTAGATGGAGTTCTGCAATAGTGCAACACTCCTAACCTCTCACCTACCTTCGCTCACTTCTCCCCTCAAATATGTAGTGGTTTATTTTACTGGGAAACTTGAAAAGAGAACATGTATCTGATGTGAGTGGTTTAAGTTCCTTCTCAAAATTCTCTTTCATAGGTGATTGTTACACTTCAGTATGGGTCCAAGACTCCTAAAGATGCTTTCTTTTAAAAAAATTAATTGACGTAATACATTTGTACGTAAATAGTGAGTAGTGCTCATTTCAGGTTAATTAGCATTCCATTTCTTTAAACATGTATCATTTCAATGTATTGGAACTTCTATCTTTTTTTTTAGTTACTTTGGTGTATATAATGAATTGTTGTAGATTATAGTTATCCTACTGTGGTACCGAGCACTAAGACTGTTTCTTCCTGACTAGCTAGAGTAGCCTTAGAACACAGATTTCTGGGCTCCTTTGCATTTTTGACAAATTCTCAGGTGATGTTTTGGCTGCTGGCCCAGGAATCACATTTTGGTAACCATTGCTGTATTACCACTGTGCCTGAAAAGAGCAAAATTATGCTGTGCTTCTCCATCATGATAGTTTCGCAGGGGCAGCTTCTGTCGTTGTGTCAAGTAGCATGAGGACTGCTTCTATCAAGGTAAGTAAGTGTAGGACATTCTGGGTCAGTGAAAGGAAGCCTCCTTGCTCACCAATAGAAAGATTTCCTTGATTTTAGTTTTGTCTGTCTTAGAGTTTGTGCATTTTTTTGTTTTTGTTTTTGTTTTTGTTTTTTTTGGTGCCAGGGATCAAACTCAGGGCCTTGCACTTGCTAGGCAAGCACTCTAACCACTGAGCTAAATCCTTAAACCTTGTGTTTGTTTTAACTTGATCAGAATTATTTTGTACAACAAAAGACAGTTCATTTGGGGTAAAAAGATGGAAAAGAACCAGGATAGCTACCATGAGGTGGTAGAGGGATTCAGAACTGAAAGCCGCTCGATCAGAACTTGAGTAGGGAAATGTGGTGCTATTTTTAACATCTTCATAAAACCTTAAAATTAATATATATATGCTCTCATCTTGTCAATCAACATAGATGTTGGTTTACCTGTCTGAACTGAAAGGCATTTAGAGAGGATTATATGTTCTCTGTCACTATAAATCCAGTATGTGTGCATGCTAGTGCTGTCCTTCTGCACTTTAACCTGATGATGACTAAAAAAATAATATTTTATGTTTTAATCAGCTTTCCCATCACTAAGTCACAATACTGACACCTGCAATTTAAAGGAGGAGAGGATTAATTTCACTCATGGTTTCCAGGGGATTCAGGCCATGGTCAGCTGGCTCCAAGGCAGAAGGGCATCGCAGAACAAAGATGCTTAGTTCATGGCAGCCGGGAAGCAGAGCAGGGGACAGCATCGGAAAGGAAGGGGCTAGAGACCAGAGAGCGGTACATAAGCAAGGTCGCACCTCCACGTTCTACCCAGACACACTGAGAAGCATGCCCCACCAATCCCCAGGTGGCTCCAAGGCCGGTCAGGTTGACACAATGAAATTTACTCCCCTGAGCTTATTAGAAGTTATTTCAAATGGAAGAAATTCCTGCTGTGTTAACTGGACAGTCAGTCGTCTGTCTTAAAGGATGGTGCTGTGGAAATCATTACTACAGGATTTTCAGGAATGATGTCCATTGCTCAGTGAATAAGCCAGCTTGATCTATGCTATCTCAAGATGTTAATTTTTCAAGTTTGATTAATCATCAACCTTATTCCTTCAAGGTTTTCTATCTCATACTGGGTGGATTACAGTCCAGTGACTACTCCTAGCAGATAGCCAGTTGGTGATAATTGCTGTTAATTTCCTGGTATTTGGCAACAAATTATTCTTTGACAACTGGAGGGAGATAATGGGAAAGTGTCCGAAGGGTAATATGTATTGCTTTTGCTTGATTATAAAAAGTGACAGATGTTTATTATTGAAAGTTTCAAGAATAAATGAAATATAAATTTAAAAGTATGAATATGAACATAATCCTTCTGCAAAGAGAAATTATTTGCATACTTGTAGTGAATTTCAGAATCTTCAGCCTATCATTGTCTTAGTCCATTTGTGCTGCTATTGCAAAATAGTTGAAATTGAGTAATTTACAAAGAATGTAAATTTATAGTTCTGCAGGCTAGAATTCCAAGAAAAATGTGTCAGCAGATTCAGTATCTATTGAGAGCTGGTCTTTCTACTTCCAAAATAGATTCCTGTTGCAGCATGCTCACAAGTAGAAAGGGCAAAAGGAACCTCCCTGGTTCCTCCCAGACTTTTACATGAGCAGTAGCCTCTATAAAAGCACTTATTCCTAAGCTTGTTCTCAGTCATTTGTAGGAAGTCATCTCTTCGATGCCCACTGTTTTCCATAGTCTAGTGCAGCTTCAAGATTTTCTCTACCAGTAAATGCTGATTAAGGAACAATTATCATGGATAAGCCTATAAGGGCTCCTTGGTTGCTTAAAAAGTTACTCCTAAAAGATTAGAACTCCTTGGTGATATTGGAGTTTGTAGGGTACCACGTTTTCAGGTGCAGGAAGTAATCATTTACCAGCCTCCCCAGCCTAGTGCCCGAAGTACAGAGCGATGAAAGTCACCCTCTGCTGTCGATTTTATTTTAGTGTGTGGAAATAATATTTTTTTTTAACATTCATGCTCTTGGAGAATGTAATGATTTTAATTAGTCTATTAATTAAAACAGAAAGAATACTGTCTTCCAATATTTTGTACTTTGATGAGCAAAAATATTCTAAGACAAGGTAGTACCAAGTTCTTGAATACCTACTAAGACTATATTGAAAATAAAATTATATAGATTTTAATATATTTGGATACATAAATGATGGATGAGTGGATGAATGAGTGGTTACTAAATTAAAATATCCAGCATTTTAATCAATTAATATTAAAAAATTATCTTATTTCGCTTCAATCTCTAAGGTATAAAAAAATCATTGTTCCCATTTTCAGAGGAAAAATTTATGCCCCAAACTAGTAACTTGCTTGAGGCCATACTTTTAGAAAATATCGAATATTGTGTTCATGTAGTTTTGATTCTAGAGTAAGTATCCTTTCTGCCCAATATGACTTCTCTAATATAATGGAGTAATTACTAATGAAAGAGGGAAAAGCACAAGAGTCTAAAGGAATTTAATATGTAAAAATCAGTGTCAAGCACTGAGAGAGTGCAGATGGATGACTGGAATGAAGAGAGAAACTAGCTTTCTAAATAATGTATTTGAGTCCTTGGTGCATCAGGGTTGACATGAAAGAGGACATGTTCAGTGAAATCAGGATGAGAAATCTTTGGAAATCAAAACAGTGTCACACAGATGAAGAGCTGAGAAGTTATATGAGTAGGATGTTCTCCTGGAGCTTTAGAATCAGTAAGTGTGTCCTACTATAGGAAATCTAGAGTTCTGAGAAAGAAAGTGACACAGTACTGTATAATAAATGTCCTGAATTCAATGCTTCCTAAAATGTGGAGTTGATCCTGAAATGAACTAATATTTGGTTGACTTTTTTATGAAGATTGTAGATCAAATATTATATGCTGGGAAATGTATTTTTTTAATATGGTCTGTAACAGATGACATTTAATCCAGTTTTCTATATGCTACTTTTTGCTACTAACTTACGAAGAGCTAAATGATATTTCTAGAAGAGGACTGTCAAAATGTTAAAGAATTGTGCAATATGGTTTTTGAAGGAAAAGCTAAAGTGCTGCTAGAAACTAGTGATGCTTTCACGTTAATTTGGTATCTGAGTGGTACTGAGAAAAGCATCTTGTGAAATCTGTCTTCCTATTAGCAGCCACGTTCTTGACTAATAAATTAGCCCCTCTCATAGGAACCCAGAAGACTGTGTTTGCCTTTTACCTCAAGATTCTGTGACTTTTCTGTAACTGAATCTAGACAGAAGATTCAAATTCTAAAATAAGGAACAAAATTGAGTAAGTAAGAAGTTCCATGAATAGAAATATTATTAACAAACAAAAACCATTTATTTAGGAGAGGCCAAGAAATAAAATTTATGGTTTCAGATGTCTATCAGATACCAATTTTAAGCATATGGGTAACAAATAAACTAAGCATGAGATTACTGCGTAAAGTGCTAAAGTTTAATCTCGTTTGGGGTCCTGGAGACCTGTTGGAATGTATTCTTCGATTCAAAATGGGAAGAAGTAATAGGAAGCAACGAAAAACAGTGTTACTTAGTATCAGGAAGATATATGCGTGTCCACCCTGGATTCCTGAATAGACTGGGGCAACAGGTGACACATGATGTGGGTGCACCCTCCTTCCAATATGTATGTACCTTATTCTTCATGAAGTTGGGAGCTCCTTGGAGAAAGCAACATCAAAATGAGCCCTAACTTTCTCACTATTTAAGCCTCTATATTTGACTCTATAGGTATTATGGATGAAATTATGCAGTGGGTAGCAACAGAAGCCAAATTATAATGTGGTGGAAGCAGAAGATACGTTTAATAACAGACAGATTTTTTTTTTCAAATATTATTATCTTAAAGAAAAAAAAATCTGAGCATCAAAGGAAATCAGTTGCTTTGAACACAATTGATTTGACTGTAATCAGGAGATGGAAGAAAAGCACGTTTGTAACTCAGCTTCCCTGTCACTCTCAGGGCAGGCAATGTTGGCTAAACCACACTTTCTGGCAAATATATGAATGGAATTTATCAGCTGGCAGATAAATGATGGCATTTTCAGAGCTCTATAGGCTGATGCACATTCTTGTATTTGAGCATTTCTGGTTTTAAAGGCCTTTAAACACACCTACAGTTTTATAGATCTGTGACACAGAAGTCCTGGAGAATGAAAATTAGTTACATTATCTTTGTAGCTACATGAGTGGTAAGGTAAAAAACCTGAGAGACTCCACGCTAATAAGCTTCTCTGTAAAATTTGTAATAGATACAGTAGTATTTGTTTTTCTAACTCAAAACATACTCACCTGGTAGTAGTTTTAAGAAAATGAATCTGCTGGGGTCGTAGCACATCAGATTTTAGTTTAGCATTGATGGGGGTTTTATTATTATGTCTTTGGTGAGTTAGTAGTAAGTTCAGTGTTTCATGTGTTAACCAGGATAAGTTCTTATCTTTATGTTCTGGAATAAACATGATTTCAAGTTTATTCTTGTTTGACTTTTTTGCTTTAAACTGTTTGAGATTGAAGGACCGAGGTCCCCATTTCCTTGCTAGTTTCGAACCAAGAGTCACTCTTGGCTCATAGGAACACCCAACTTCTTTGACACACAGTTCTCTCCAGCGGCAGAACTGGCCACATTTTCATTACTTCTCTCTTGGAATTTCTTAGGCTTTCCTTTCTCCAGGGAGCAGAAAGACATTTTCTGCCTTTAAAAGTTTCATACAATTAGGTCAGGCCCACCCAGACCTAATCTGCTTAAGATTTGAGTTCTTAATTGTCTCTGCAAAATACCTTCACAGCAGTAACCTAAATTAGTCCCCGTAGTGGAACGTCTTCTGTGGGTTAATGTCAATAGCTTAAAGTCAATTTTACTAGCTTACTCACTTTACTCAACCAAATCCCAAGCCTTTAAAAATAGAACTAAAATACTCATTTTGCAGAAGTGTGGATAAATAGAAAAAGTAGATACAGCAACATTAACTCAGCTTCCCATTTCCTGTACTTGCTTTCTAAATGGATGCAAGACTATCACAAATCCAAGCATAGTTTTTCTCTGGAATAAACGTAGTTCCAAGAACACATTGTAAGTGGCTCTTCTTAAATTTTACCTTACCTGATAGGTTATTCATTGTTCTTTCTTTTTTTCCCATTGCGAGGAGAGTCAGAGAAATATAGTTTGCTTTGAAAAATCATTTGAATGAGAGAGATACCATAGTTTTTTTGTGGTATTGGCGATTGAACTCAGGGCCTTTATATTAAGCTACATCCGTATCCCTTTTTTATTTTAAGAAAGGACCTTCGTAAGTTGCTAAGTTGCCTGGGCTGAGCTCTAACAAGATTTTCCTGCCTCAGCCTCCCAGAGTGTGGCATTAGTTCTTTATTGCATGTTTTTCCACTTTTCACTGGCAAAGTATATCCAGCTTTGACTTGTCAGATTCTCTGGAACAGAAGATAAATGCTAAGGGAGCATGGTGTGGTGGACAGTGCAATTTCCCCCCCTAATACTCAGAAAGAGGAAAGGTTAACTGCTACTGTTGGACAGTTACATTTTACTTAGTAATAAGAATTTAATGGAACAGAATGTTCTTGGCCAAATCCTAGTAGAGTTGCCTTTTGATTCATGATGTATTTTGAGCTGATATTTACTTGTAATGTGAACACTGGTCATTAGCATGTCTTACTTTTTGTGTTTTCAGCAAGGATAATGGACTCTCTATGGGAACATTCTCCCACACAGGCTGAAATCTGATCCCTTTTTTGTTGCACTACTCAAGATTAGAAATCATAAGCAAATATTCACCATAAGCAAATATTCTGAAGTATCTAAGAACTGATTTCAGGATTCTTCTAAGAGAACAGAATATAAAGGAAGAAAGAAGATATTTTCCTATAGACCACCACTGTCCTTGGCACTCTGCAATGAAGTGGAAGTGATCCTCTATGTCATCCAATAAGGTAGCCATGTATACTTTGGATAACTGAAACAGAGTTACGACAACTGAGCAAAGGCACTTTAAGTTTTATTAAAATTTTAGTTTAATAACTACATGTGTCCAGTTGCTAATAGGTTAGATCGTAGGCTACTTTATAGTACACACTAGTATACCAGTTATTAACTTTGCAGAAGAGGTAGCCAGCCGGGGGAGCCTTGCTTAGTGCTCTAGAGAAAGTGGCCAGCAAATGAGCACAGTTGCAGAAGGAGAATCTGACAGTCTGAAGAGCGTGACAACAGTGGTACTTAGAGGCAAAGTCACAGCACTGAGATCAGCAGCAATTAGTGCAGATTGTTCACGGTGTTCAGAATCCCCTTGAGGTCTCCTAGAAATATCATCAAAAGCAAAGTTAATCCTTAAAGAGGGACTGAAGCCCTACAGAAAGGAATTTGGGGTTAATGAGCTGGCAAACTTTAACCCTCTATGGCAAAATCAATGACTTCAAATCCTCAGTAAAATACTGCCAAATTGGATTCAACAGCATATTAACAGGATCATTCACCACAATCAAGGGGAACGTGTCTTGAGGTTGGTTCAGCATACACAAATCAATAAATGTGATGCACCACAGAAAGAGACTGAAGAACAAAAACCATATGATCATCTCCATTTGATAAAATTCAATATCCTTTCATAATTAAAACTCTCAACAAATAGGCATACAAAATATACTTCAATACAATAAAGGCCCTGTGTGAAAAGCCCACAGCATAGTACTCAACTAACATAGTACTCAAAAGGAAAAAGTTGGAGGTTTTCCCTCCAAGACCAGGAACAAAGAATGAAGGCTACCCTTGCAAGTTCTATTCAGCGAAGAACCAAAGTTCCAAGTCAAAACAATTAGACAAAAAAAAAGACATCCCAAATGAAATGTTAGAATTTAAATTGCCCCTGTTTACTTATGACATGACTTTATATATAGAAAACCCTAAAGAATTAACATTTTAATAAAATGTTAGAACAAATGAAAAAGATCCCATTAACAACAGCTAATCCTTCTTCCAAATACGGAGGAATAAATCCAACCAAAGAGATAAAAGATACGTATGCTGAAAATCATAACTGTTTGATAAAATAAAATAAGATGAATCAAATAAATGGAAAGATAGTCCATGTTCATAGATTGGAAGAATTACTATTGTTAAAATATTCAAACTACTCCAGATAACCTGAATATTAAATTCAGTCACTTTGGCTTTGCAAAGAAGGAGCAAAATAGAGGATAGATATTAAGAAATAGGAAGAACATGTACAAATGGGAAGGGGAACAAGAAAGTGGGGAGGGAAGGAAGGGAAAAGAGATTTTTGAAAAAAGAATCAAAGGAAAAATGGAAACAGAGCTTTTGTAAATAGGGAGAGGAAGATAGGTTGAAAGGAGGGAAGGGGAAAAAAGAATTAAGACATATGGACATGTACAATTTCCCAGTATGAACGTGATCATCATATATTGCAAACATTTACTAATAAAAAATTTAAAAATGAAATAAATCTTAAAAAAAACAAAATTCAGTCACTATCAGGATTCCAGTAACCTTTTTTAAAAAACATAAATAGAAAAAATTCCTAAAATTCATCTGCACTCACAAATGACCCCAAGTAGATAAAGAAATGAAGAGTAAAAGAACAAAGCTGAAGTCATCACTCTACTTGATTTCACAATCTACTACAAGTTTAAGTATTGTATGAGAAACCCAAAGTATCAATAAAGTGCAAAATAAAAGATACATAATAGGAAACAGAGACAGGTCTTTTGCAAACGTGAAGAGAACCAAGAGATGGAAGGAGAAGGGAGGGTGAGAAAGAAAAGGGGATGTGAAAAGTATTAAGATGTCTTATGTTCATTTACAAACACCCACAATGAGTGAATTCATTATGTAGTGCAAACATATACTAATAAAAGTAAAAATGTAAAGAAAACTACTATAAAAGTAAACAATCAAAGCAGTGTGGTATTAGTATAAGAACAAACACATTGGTTAATGGAAAGGATAGAGAACTCAGAAATAAATCTACACATGTACAATCAATTGTATTTTAGAAAGAGACCAAGAACACACATAGGAAAAGGGCAGTTTTTTCAATAAATAATATTGGGAAAACTGGATGTCTATCTGCAGAAAAATGAAATTAAATTCTCATCTCATATAAGATAGAAAAAAATCAACTCAAAATAGATTAAAGACTTAAACTTTTTTTTAAGACTTAAACTTTTAATACATGAAAATGTAATATTACTATAATAATACAGGGTGAAAGTTCTAGGATATTGGTATGGGCAATGATTTTTTAGGGGGTAATGTCTAGAAAAAGCAAAAGTGAGATTGCATCAAACTAAAAATCTGCACAGCAAAAGAAATGGTCAGCAAAGCAAAGAGACAGCCTACAGAATGGGAGAAAATATTTGGAAATCAGATATCTGATAAAAGCCTTGCTATATTTTGAATGTATTCCCAAAATTTAATGTCTTGAAATTTAATCCTCAAATTCATATGTTGATGGTATTCGGAAATGGGGTTCTGGGAAAGTAATTATTGTTAGATGGAGTTTTGAGGGTGGGACTTCCAAGATGAGATTAGTAGCTTTTATAAGAAAATGAGGAGAGACCTGAGTGCCCAAGCTTCTTTACTCTCACCATGTGATGCCCTGCACCATGTTCTAATACAGAAAGAAGGCTGTCACGAGGCCCTGTGACTAAACTTCCCACCCATCCAACCTGTCAGAAACAAAGCTATGTTCTGTATAAATTAGTCAGTTCCAACTATTCTGTCATAGCAGCAGAAAATACCCTGGCAGAGTTCGTATTCAAAATATATAAGGAACTCAAACAACTCATTAGCAAGAAAATGAAATCTGATTGAAAATGACAAAAAGGACCTGGACAGACATTTCTCAGGAAAATAACATATTAATGGGTATATGACAATAACCTCAATATCATTAATCAACAGAGAGAAGCAAAAATTACAATGAGATTTCAACTACATGTGTTAGAATGGCTATTACTATTTTAAAAGATACACAGTAACAGTGCTGGTATGAAGATGGAGAAAAGAGAATCTTTGTGCACTGTCGGTATAGCCATTATGGAAAACAGTATGAGGGAGTCCTTATAAACAGAACTACTATATAATCAACAAGCAATCCTGCTTTTGTACATATAGCCAAAATATGAATCAATTTTTTGAAGAGGTATCTGTGGTCCCATGTATAGTGTGGTATTATGCACAATAGTTGAGTTATGGAATCAACCTAAGTGTTCATCAATGAGTGAATGAAGAAAATGAAATGCTTTATAAAATGGAATACTATTCTCCCTTAAAGAAGAAATAAATCCTGTCATTTGTGGCAGCGTGGAGGATATTGTGCTCGTGAAATAAATTAGACAAACAAAAAATATACCATGTGATAATACTTTTTTTGTGGAATGTGAAAAAGCTGAACTCACAGGAGCAGAGTAGAATGGTAGTTAACAGAGCTTGAAGAGGTTAGAGGGAGAGTAGTTGGAGAAATGTCAAGGGACACCAAATTTCAGGAAGAATAAGTTAAGATATTCATTGTATATCATGATGATCATAGTTCATAACAACATCTTGAGTACTTGAAAATTGCTGCAAGAGTAAATTTTAAGTATTCTTACCACAAAAAGTATAAGCATATGAGGTTACACATATGTTAATCACCATTCTGAAATACATACATGTATCAAAACATCATGTTGCACACCATAAATATACATTTTTTAAAGATGACTTCAAATTAGGGAGCATTTATGAGAATGTAAAAAAGAAGCATTGGAGCAGCATTATTATAATCTCAGAGCCAAATACGGAAGTGTGGCTTCTTTATAGTTCTTACATTTGAAGGTGCAGACTAACAGATGGAGGCAGTGGATGATGTGTTCCTGACACCGATTACAGAGCTGGCGAGAGGCAACACGAGGGACTTGCTGGACATCTGCTGGAAGTCCCAGTTGGCTGAAATCAGAGTATTCGGTAAGTTCTGGACTCTCCTTGCTGATGACATCATCTCCCAAACGGCAGAGAAGAACAGAAACTACTGTTCTGATTTCGACCTTTTCTCAAAAAACTGGTGTAACAGAAAGGATGGAAAACTTTGAGGAAGGGAGGTAATGTCGTTCTGGATGTCAGAGTAGCCATGAAGGGAAGACTGTGCGATGCTGACATGGAAGGTAGATATCATCAAGTCTTGCTTTAGAAATAAGGGGAAAGACAGGCTCATGCATGTGAGTAGAAGAGACATGTAAGTCTATTCATTTTCTATTGCTCTTACAACAAATCATTACTTAACTAGTGACTTTGGAAGTACCTGTTTATTAGCTCACAGTTTCATGGATCAGAAGACTTGGCATCGTGTAGTTGAGCTGAATTCTATGTTCAAGGCCACAGAAAGTCAAAATTCATGGTTTGTCTGGATCAGTATTGTTGATGAAACTCATGTCTTTGTGCTGGTGAGACTTAAATTTTCAATTTCCTTGCTATCACTAGAGCCTTTCAAAGGATGCTGTATTCATTTTCATACTTTCCGTGTGGCTCCCTCCAGCAGCAGCATATTGAATCCCTCTCATAAATTGGAGTCTCATTTTTTTATTTTCATCTGGGGAAAATCTGCTTTTGAGGGCTCCTGTGATTACATTAGCCACATATGAGTCATCTGCGGTCATTGCCCTCCCTTAAGGGCTGTAGCTTTAATAATGTATGCATATTCCTTTTTTTGGATGTGAAAGAGTAGAGACCAGTGTATGAACATCTTTGGGTGCCATTATGCTTAACCCAGTGAGAACTTTCTTGATAAGATTTAAACTATACAGACAATCCAAGTAAGTCATGAAAGGATAGATGAAATTTATTTTGAGCACAAAATTTTAAAGAATATGTTTAAGTTTTAAAACACTTACATTTGAAGAATAATGTCAGGAAGGGTAACACTTCATATCAGCTGCTATTTCCAGAAATGTTAGGAAAAACCAAAAGAACCATTACATTTATATTTGTAGTAAGAAGTTAGAAGAGGTTTAGGCCTGGGGCTTGCTGAGGGAAGAGTATTAATGAGTATCTCACTGATAGGGGAATTTTCCCTTAAAATAAATGGTCTTCAGAATGGCAAAAAATCCATCCAGGAAATGTAAGAACTGATTGTTTTAGCTGTTAGAATTAGTTGCATTTTGTCTTTCTCTGGCTGAATCAGGGCAGTGAGAGACTCTGAGGAAGGTGCCAAATGCAATGTTTGAGCAAGTGTGGTAAATGGGAGCAACTCAAGAATTACAAAGCACTGAATCTTGTCTTTTATGTAGCAATTTAGACAATGACTGACAAAGACATAGAAAGGATTTCTTAGAAATATCTTGCTCTTTAATCAGTAAAGAAAGTCCATATATATTGAAACTTCCCAGATTTCTGATTTGAATGATTATTAATGCCTACTATGAATTCATATTCAGGTGTTATTATTTAATGTTGACACAAATAGTGGCTAGATATTCTTAAAAAGAGAAGGAAGAGTCATAGTATGTTAAGATTATTCTTTGTATGAGAGAAAAAAAATTCAAAAAAGATTGGTAACAAAATCTGATATTAATCTCTAGTGTCTCCATGTTCAAAAACTGAAAAATCTTGGTGAATATGGAATAAAAAATTTTCTCTGGTCTTATTTATAGTCTCTTTTACTTGGATCTGATAATCGCATTTTAGACTATGATGCACTACTCTTGTCCTGAACAGTTCTCATTTTAATAATTGTATTTAATTTAAAATTGCATACACAAAGAAAGTATTCACTTTTCTAGCAATTTCTGAGTTTCCATTATGGGACAAAGCTGGCTTTGGAGAAAGATGTTATCTTGCATTTGGTTGCCTTTTGGTGGAATCCAAATGTCTTTTCCTAAAATGGATTTCTAAAAATAATTTTCTTTAGTGAGAGTTTTTTGAGAGAAACTTTCTCAATCTTCATGTATCTGAAAATGTCTATTTCACTCTTACCATAATAGTTTAGCTAGGTATAAAATCCTACATTAATTGGTTTTATTTCAGTCGTGAAAGGCATAATTCTTTTATGATCTGAATACATTTTTTCCTACTGGTGAGAGTTTTGTCATCTCTCTCTTATCTTTTTGTTGTTGTTTGCTTGCTTTTTTAGGTAATCTTTCTCATCTTTTTGGTTGCTTCTACTTGTCTTTATCATTCTTCAGTTTCATTTTATGATGTATCAAAGTATAGATTCAGTTTTGTTTCACTGTATTTGTACTTCTTGATCTCAATACTTAATATTCCTTGTCAAGTTGATAGATTTTTAGCTATTGTTTCTTGAAAACTTGCCCTTCTCTCACACCTTCTACTCCTTATAATTCACACCATCAGCACTGTCTTTTAGAATCTTTAACATGTTTTTACAAAACATATATCTCTTTCATTTTCCTGACACATTTCAGATAATTTATTAATTTCTAACTTCTGTTTCACTATGTTTTCAGCAATGTCTAGTGTAAAATTCAACCAACTCATTGAGTTTTATTTTTATTTCAATGAATGCATTTTCAAATTCTATAAATTCCTTGCATTCTTTTCACAGTTTTGTGGCCTTGTTGTCTATAGGTTCCTTTTTATAGTTTTAATATTATCTTTATAGTTATTTTCCAAACAGTGAATAACTTTCAACAAATAATTCCAGTATTTGAAATACTTGGGAATATAGTTTTCATATCTGCTGTTTCCACTGGTATTTTGTTTCCTCCTGTATGGTTTAAATGTGTATATTACATTCATTTTCATCAGAGATTTATCCGCAGGAACCTGACGAAGCTTCAGTCACATATATTTGCATATATCAGGCATGTATTAGTTTTTTTGTTATCCAAAAAGTAGAAATTTACATTCTAAACATGTATGAATGGAGTGCTTTGGAAATTTTTAGGGGGAAACTTTTTAGTTGTTTCTATCAAAATTCTAGCCTAGACATTGTTTACATTGTTATGAGTCTGGGAATCTTTTGGTTGAGACTATAAGAATCTAAGATATCCAGGAGAGTGGCATTTAGAGATAGCATATAGCATTGTTTCATTAAAAACAATAAAGACGGGTCACAGAGAAGTCCTAGAATCATGTATCGGCAGATAGGTACTACCTAGCCACTTCTTTTAACCTCCTCCTTAAAATTATTGGAAAAGAGTCTTATTGGATCAATTTATATTATCTAGGGCTTATTTCATATCACACAATATATATTCTGAAAGATCCACTGTTTAGATAGAAAAATAAGGAATGTTTATTATAAATTTGAGAGATTTAGAAATAATTTTAGGTGCCATCTCAGTTCTCAAGTACTGGTGTTATTTAGCAAGTCCTAATTGGTGGTTAATGTTAACAACAAGCCAACAGATCTACCTATGGAACATGGAAGTTAGAAAGAAGAAACACATTCTAAACGATAAAGTATAAAATCTAAGAAGAAATGGAGAAAGTACAATCATAAAATCTATTTAAAAGCCATACATGGTAAATAAATAATGCCATCTAATCCTACCGTCATTGTGAGGGAGTGATACTAATTTTTTTTTTATTTAAAAAATTAAAGTGCAGATTGGTCATGCTGGTAATAAAGCAGAAAGATGGCATTTGAAACCAAGTCTGACTAGAAAGATGCTTTAAGAGCAAATGTTTTGTCATATGAGGTTATATGATGAGAACAGCATGCAGCCATAGATCAAGTGGGCTTGCCATGTTCTTTCAATTTTCAATCAATTTTTTAAAAAAGATTCCCAGAATGCCTTTGCAATGAAATAATGATTGAAGTATTTTTATGAAACAAAATCAGTTTAAGTAGCCAATATTTGATTTTATTAAATAAGCAGCTCTTGAACTTGGTTTCAAATATCCATCTACTGAGATACATTCTTCTACCTCAAGTAGCCTCTTGTCCTGAATCCACCACGTTCAAGACAAGTTCCATTTCTTGTGTCCTTTTTTGCCCTGCCCTGGCTAAACTTACCCCATGTTCCAGGGTTGGTAACACAATGAAGAGCCCGGGCTCTGGGGTTGAACTGTTTGATGTCGATTCCTGAACTGTTTGATGTCGATCCACACTTAATAGCTGTGTGACTTGGGCACATTTAAAAACTTCTCTGTACATTCATTTTTTCTGTTAAAAAAGAAAGAGAATAATGATAGCAAATGCATCAAAATCAGTACCTCGGTAATGCCCCAACATTGTATCTCAATAATAATAGGGGGCCCTTTGAAAATGTTAACTTCAGCAGTATTCTTGATCAGGACTGGCACGATACACATCTGAAGGGTGATAAAATATTTATGGATTTAACTTGTATGAGAGCCTGCTAAGACAGATATTGGCCCTAAAGCTACAATAGGTGCTGGAAACTTTTTTTTTTCCTTGAGATACAGTGTACAGATCGAAGATATCCTGGGTAGGGGGATAATTAGCTGGGACAATCAGAGGAATCATTGCTGATGCTATTTACCAGTTAATGTGGGAGTGTTAAAATACATTAGCAAATGGTATAACTGGATCATTGTGTAATAGTTTGATATCACCCTAAGCATTATACAAAGAAAATAAAAGGTGGTGGTGAGAAAAATCTAGAGTCTAATGAAACTATCCATGCTCAAGTTCCACACTGGTACATTAGCCTTCAAAAGCCTACAAAAGTTTTGTTTCCATTTTTTCCTTCCATTTCTTATTTCTCTTGTCCTCTGTTCCGTTTCCCCTCCCTTGTTCCCTTTCCCATTTGGACATTTTGTATTTTATATGCAAAACTGATTTAATCTTCACAGCAACATTTTGATGTAGACTTTATAAAATGAAATTTATAGATAACAAAGGAATGAGGAGAATGCCAAGATCTATTCAGGAAAAAAGAGGAAAGAAGTAGGTATTTCAAATACTTTGTATTTAATATAAAAGATAGGCTGATAGAGTAAGAAGAGGATGCTAGGAAGAGTCAAAGGAGAAATAATGGAAGGTAGTAGGTCTCATCCCGAGGACTGAAGAAACCTAAGAGAAGAGATGTCATTATGGACTCATAGGAGATTAGAAGAGTCTCTCTATTGAGGGTTGGGGTTTGGAATTAGACTTCTGGGCAAGGTGAATAACCTGGAAGTTGCTCTGACCACCATATAACCTTGTACTGAAGATATTTGGACAGCCTAATAAACGCGCAACCCAAAGGGCAACAGAGCCATACCTATTACCCTCATCACATGGAGAAGCATGTCTAGGTTGATACTCAAACCTCTACATTGGGAGGGTGTGAGGCTAAGGTTGGAAGTCAAACAATAAACTAAAATATACAGCCAACAATTTGTTGCTTTTCGAGCAGTTCTGGTGAAAGTGAATCAAATGTGATTCAAGACCTTTCTCAGAAATTTCTCACGATGGCTCCTTAAGGAATGTATTAAAGAAGGGTACACCAGCAACAGGGAGAAGCTCAGTGGTTGTGTTTCTGTGTTAGGCAGCATTGACAGTAGGAAATAATGTTGAAAAGCAGGCCTCTCAAGTCAGTGAGATAGCAGCATTCCAGAAGAACAGGAGCTGGTGTCAGTAGTTAAACGTGACTAATTCATATTAATAAAAACTACACCGAGATTCTAATTCATATTGTAGTTTCCCGTGGAAAACTTTTGAGTGCTAAGACTTGTCTTTTATTCATACATAAAACCCTCAGTTTCTGGCATTTTCTTATCTTAAAAATAAACAACCACTGTGGAAAATATACTATTCCATGGTAGCTAAAATCTAGCAATGTCTGCAGAAGTTTGACACACTCTGGAGAGGAATAAAAGAAAATCTGCATAATTTTATTTGAATTTCAGTTTAAAATAATCAAAATATGTACCCTTTGGATTTTTTTTTCATTTTTTATTTAAAATGTCATTTGTATGTAAGGGTAGATAACTGGATTCTCAAAACTCTTGCCACATGTTTCTCACTTTGGATATGACTGCATTAGGGTACAACTGTCCATATGAATTTTTGACCTATATTCACGGTTTCAGTCATCTCCACTGTTTTTCCAACTACCCATGAAGATGGTGTTGCTATGGTGTGACTATGTCCCACAGCGTTCAGGTCTTAGAAATAAATTCTCAATGCAACAGTGTTGAGAGATTGAAAATTTAAGAGATGATTAGGTCATGTGACTTCCACCTTCACGAATGGATAAATGCTGTTACTGTAGAATTAGGTTAGTTATCTCAAGAGTGGGTTCCAGATAAAAGTGAGTTTATCTGTGTTTGTCAATGTGCTGTCTTGCTTTTACACCTTCCTCCATAGGCTGATTGTGTTAGTTACTTTTCTCTCATTGCTGGGACAAAATACCTGACACCCAAAGTTAGGGGAAGAAAGGTTTATTTGGCTCACAGTTTGTAGAGGTTTCAGTCCACAATCAGCTGGGTCCAAGGCAGGGTGGCATGGCAGACAGGCAGAAGTCAGCAGGTAAGCAAGGAATGCAAGCAAGGGGCTAGCCAGCTTCTTCCTGTATCTTATATTTTATCCAGGCTACCTGGCTTTAGGGTGGGCAGTACTTAATGCCCACCCTAAATCCTAATACCCTTAATCCTAGCGTCACATCCTTGATCCCAGCAGAACCATGTCAAACCGATCAGTGGACTAATTTATTAATCATACACTCTAGGATCCAGCTACCTCTTACCACATGAGGCTTTGGGGGGACATCTAAACACTAACCATAACAATGATGTAGAATGAAGGCCTTGCCAGAGGGTGGCGGTATGCTCTTGGACTTTATAGCTTCCAATACTATGAGACAAAAACTTATATAATTGACAAATTACTTAGGTATCTGTCATAGTAGAAGAAAACAGACCAATAGGATTAGCTTCAATAATAAGGGGCAAATTTTCTCCTTCCAGCTGAATGTCCTCTTCAGGGAATGTCACAATTGTCTTTAATGTATAAATATCATTCATCCTAAAAATTAATATCATGCTAATTGGCAAAATATGGGAAATATTAGAACATCTACTTTGTTTTGTTCTCTAAGGGAAAAGGAAAATAAATAAATGTATTTCGCCATGAAGAATGAGCAGTTGGACAATTATGGTTTCTTTGATTGCTGATGGTACATAGGCAATTTCTGATGCACTAATTTAAAACCACCATTTAAATAGTTAAAGTTAAAAAATAAATTTCCTAAAATTTTCCTTTCTTAGGAATTTATACTTTTGATTATTATAATGTTCATCAGATTTGGGATCTGATTGCTCATTACTCCTGACTGGAGAACACTTCTTGGCAGATGAGGTTTGTTTCCACTGAGTCTACCATTACAATGTGAAACATGTCAGTATATACCATCTGTAAAGGAAGAATATGCCTAAAGGGTGAGAAAACGTGTACATTAACTCTGTAGGTATACATTGTCTACTTTTGTTGCAATTAAATTCTGGTTAACAGAAAACCTCCCCATCTAAAGCATTTTCTTTTTTTTTATTAATACACATCTAAGATACACAATGAATACATTCATTATGGAGAGTTAGTACTTATACATCTCACATGTTAATTCTTTTTACTTTATGTTATCCTCCCCATTTCCTCCTCTCCCTCCAACTCTAGATCCCCTCACCGTGTACACAAGGGCTACTTCCCTGTTTCCTATCATCTTTTATTTTGGTCTTTATTTATAATTCAGATCACTCATATTAGAGAAGCCATGTGACATTTTCAATTGTTAATTGCTTCACATTGTATACCATTTGTAATATCTTGAAATTGTAAATGGTTATTCTATCATTAATTGATTTTAACTTACATGTGCTCATTTGAACTGTTTTGATGCTGTGTGCATCAATAGGTGCACACTTCACATGTACTGTGGCTGAAGTTCCAGACCACTGGAATAAAGAAATTTCAAAATAAAGTGAGTCAAAAGATTTTTTGTTATGATCTCACAGTTTGTATAACAGTTATGTTCCAGTCTATACAATAGCATTATGTCTATAAAACAGTGTACATCTCTTAATTAAAAATACTTTATTGCTAAAAAATGCATACAGTTATCAGGATCATAATCTCGCCGGTGAGGAGTCAGAATTTCCTTAGTATTGATGGCTGCCAATGAGCAGAGTGGGGGTTGCTGAAGGTTGGGGTAGTGTGCACTTTCTTAAATAAGACAGCACTGGAGTTGTATCAGTTGGTCTTCCTTTTACCAAAGATTTCTCTGTATCATGCAATGTTGTCTGATAGCATTTTAACCACAGCAAAATTTCTTCTGAAATTGGAGTCAGTCTTTTCAGACTCTGCTACTACTGTATCAGTTACGTACACATGGCATGAAAATATCTTCTAAATCCTTCATTGTCTTTTCAACAGTGTTCACAGTATCTTCATTAGAAGTAGATCCTTTCTCAAACTATTCTCTTTGCTCATCCATAAGCAACCTTCATCCATTAAAGTTTTATCATGATATTGTAGCACTTTGTCACATCTTTAGATTCTACCTCTAATTCCAGTTCCTTGCTATTGCCACCATATCTGCAGTTACTTTCTGTGCTGAAGTCTTGAATCTCTGAAAGTCATCTGTGAGGTTTGGAAACAACTTCTTTCAAATTTCTAATAATGTTCATATTTTGATCTCTTTTCATGAATCATGAATGTTATTAATGACATCTAGAATGGTGAATCACTCCTAGAAAGTTTTCAGTACACTTTGTCCAGATCCATTAAAACAATAGCTATCTATGGCAGCTATAACCATAGGGAATGTATTTCTTAAATGTTAAGATTTGAAATAACATGAGCTCCAGAATGTATGTTATCCTAGCAGGTATGAACCACATTTTACACCTGCATCAGAGCTTTTGGGCAACCAGGTGCATTATTAATGAGCAGTAATATTTTTAAAGGAATTTTTCTTGAACAGTGAGTCTCAACAGTCTGCGTAAAATATTCATGAAACCATGTTGTAAACAGATGTGTTGTCATCCAGGCTTTGTCCTTCCATTTATAGAGAACAGGCAGAATAGGCTTTGTGTTATTTTGGGGATTTTCAGAATGGTAAATAAGCCTTGATTTTATCATGAGTCACCAGCTGCATTAACCCCTAAAAAAAAAGGTCACCCTGCACTTTCAAGCTCTGAAGGCAGGCATTGACTTCCTTAGCTGTGAAAGTCCTCAGTGATGTGTGCTTCCAACAGAAAGTTGTTTCATCTAACACTGAGACTGAGGATCTGTTCAATGTAGCCACGTCAGTTATGTTAGCCAGATCTTCTAGATAACTTGTGGCAGCTTCTCCATCTTGCCACATTGCTTTGGGGTTTTATGATAGGGAAATGGCTTCTTTTTTTTTTTTAAATCTCATCCATCAACCTCTGTTAATTTAAACTCTTTTTCTGCCATTTCTTCACCTCTCCTAACATTCATATAATTGAAGAGAGTTAGGGCCTTGCTTTGGATTAAGTTTTGGCCTGAAGAAATGTTTCAGCTGGTTTTATCCTCTATCCAGACAACTATCACTTTTTCCAAGTCACCTACAATGTTCTGTCACTTTTTTATCATTTGCATATTCAGTGGAGTAACACATTTAATTGCCTTCACTCTTCTTTACGTTTACAATTTGACTAACTATTGGTTGCAAGAGACCTACCTTTTGACCTATCTCAACTTTTGACTTGGTTCCTTCACTAAGCTTAATCATTTCTAGTTTTTGATTTAAAGTGAAAGATGTGCTACTCATTATTTCACTTTAATACTTGAAAACCATTATAGTATAATTAACTGGCGTAATTTTAATATTATTGTGTCTCTGGAATAAGGATGCCTGGGGAAAAGAGAAATGGGAAATACTTGGTCAGTGGAGCTGTAAGAACACACAAATTTATGGATTAAATTTTGCATCTTACACAGATGCAGTTTGTGGTACTTCAAAAAAATTACTGACGTGACATAGGAGATCACTGATTACCAATCACCATAACAGATACAATCAAGAAAATGTCTTCAATAACGAATTGGCAAAATGCAACACAGAGATCTGAAATGATCACACACTGTTGGGAAAATGACTGCCCATACACTTATTCAGTGCAGGATTCCTACAAACCTTCAATTTTTAAAAACACAGTATCTGAAAAGCACATTAAAGTGAACTGTAACAAAATGAAGTGCATGTATTATTAATGAAGATGGAAAACAATGATCCCACTAACAGATTTTCCTTTTTGAATTTCTTTGTTTTATATTCAGTAGGGGTGTGTGTGGTGGTAAAAATACAGAAGAAAGCTATGTTGATGCCATTTGTCTGGAATAATTACATGTATTCAAACCAAGGCATGTTACTCACCTCAGAAAATAATTATTGCTAAAAACACATAAATGTTTACAAGAATACCTCCGTGAACAGGCGAAAAATTAGTGTACACTTAAAGAAAATTGATAGATGACAATGAAATTCTAAGTAAATATAGATACCCTATGTGATTCTCTGATCTCTGGATCATATTATTTTTAGGAAATTTTCAACATTATTTTGAGACATGCATCTCTGAAACAAGCAAGATTACAGACAAAATGTACCTATGATGACATTGTTTAGATCTAACATATACTGACATTTAACTTAGAAAGATCTAAAAAGTAAGATTGCTTTCAGGAATCTGATACTTGCATGTACCATAGAATTAGGTGGTTCCATATGTTCCTATCCATTCATTTGTAAGTGTACACATTTAATATTAGCAGAATGACAACTCTGCCTTCCTTAAGCTTTAGTCCTCTCCGTACAGAGGATATTTAAGAAGTTTGATCAAGTTTAGCATGTCACTAAATTTTGTATTACTCATCATTTTATTTTTGCACCTGACCGATTAATAGATCTCTTCCGTGGAACCCATCTCCCTCCTGTGTAGTCCATTCCTCAATTTACTTCTTTAAAGTCTCCAAACATAGTCATAGTCTGAGGCACTGGGGTTAAGATTTCATGGGAACTTTAAGAAGACAGAATTCAGTCCATAACACTCCTTATTTCCTCTTCTCCCTATTCCAATAGCAAACCCAATTATTATTTTTATAAATAACATATACAGTAAGTCTCCGACTTACAAACTTTTGAGTTGAGAACTGCTACAGATAGGAAGGGACCTCGATGCAACATTTGTAGATGCAAACAAATTGCGGAAGTAGTTCAGGTCTCTGCCGGACATTGTCACAGGTGTGCTGCTGTGTGCTGACTGTACGGCGCAATAGTGTGCAGTGTATTTGTGTGTGTCCTTGGTTGTTTTGTGCTTTACATTGTATATTTGTGTGAAAGGTGCATAAGACTAACTTTGTCTGGCTTATGAATGAATTTGACTTAGGAATGTTCTCCTGGAATGGAACTCATTCGTAAATCAGGAACTTACTGTATTGTACAGTTATACTCTAATCTCTGTTCACTGGGGACTGTGTTGCACGCTTAAGCACTAATCACCACGCCATGTGCTTCATATCTCCTGTGCCATGGACCAGAGTTCTCATCCAGATATCAAATCCTGATCCTCGTGACCTGAGTCCTGCTGCCTATTGCCAGGTCCTCTGCTATCTGCTAATTGTGCAGATACCAGATCTGTGATAGTCCACTCCTACTGCTAGAACAAAATACTTGAGACTTGGTAATTTATAAAGAGAAGAAACTTCTTTCTTATAGTTTTAAAGCCTGGAAGACCAAGATCAAGGCACTGGAAGATTCAGGGCCTCTCCTTCCAATGGACCAGTCTCTGTTTCCAAGAAGGCACTGTGTTGCGTCATTCTTATGTGACAGGCATGGAGGTGGAAGGTGGAGAAGTAAAAGAAGGACCCAGCTGATTCACTCCTGCACTGTCAGAAGGTCTCTAATATCATTAACCAGGGCAGGGACTCCATGACCTTGTTACTTCCCGGAGGACCCAACCTTCAGTACTGCTACCCTGGGAACCAAGTTTCCCCAAGCTTTGCAGGAATACAAATATTCCAGCCACAGCCCACTTGCCTAGTGGTGACAAGGCCGTGCTTCAGATAGAGAGAGCATGGACTTTTTATTCTATCTCAGCCCTTTATTGGTTGTTTGATCTTAGATAAATAAAACCTCACTTTACTTCGTTTTTCTCATTTTTGCACATGAGCTAATAATACTACCTCTGGAGTTGTTGACGGTTACTACAAGGAAAGCATGTTGAGTTTTATTGGATTTGTAGTCAGCACAGTGAAACACTGAGATAATAAATCCTGAAATAATGTAAATTTGGATACCATATGATTGACAATTAACTTATATACTGTGCAACAGACTTACCTCCGTCATTTCATTAACTTCACACTCCAAAGGTCATGTGTTCTTTGATCTCACGTATATCCTTTAAGTGGAGTTCCACTGTACTCTGAATTTTAACTCTTGTTACTCTTTCATCTTCCCTGCTGCAAGGCCTCCTACTTTTGTTTTTGTACTTGCCTTTGAGGACATCTGTTCTTATCTCTTGTGTAGTCATCGCCTGCCTGAATTACCACCTGTTACTATTTCAATACTATGCTAACCTGTTTCCAACTGCTACCTGTAATAGGTTTACCCTGCTCCACTGAATATGCCTAATTCATTTCCTGTTTTTGTAATCCAAGTGCCTACATCCCATGCCTGGAATAAGGCATGAGTCCTTAAGATTCACCATCTGCCCACAAAGAATTTAGGTCACACTTGTTGATTGGTTACTCCAGTTACTGAATAATTTAAATCTTCAATGTTTGTGCAATCTCTCAGTATCTAATCCAATAATTAGTTGTCAGTAAAACTCTTTATTGCTAGTTGAAATAATTTATGGGTGTGATAATAATAAACACAGAAGGCATTATAGCACATGAGTTAAATTTACTGCTTCTGGAGTCACAATGATGGGTCAGAATACCAACAGTCATAAACAGGCTTTATGATTTTGGCCATAGTTTTCTTATGTGTAAAATTGGGATATTTAGACTTGCAGGGAGGATTAGGTGAGAGAATTTGCTGAATAATTACAGGTACCACATGCTCTACAAACATTATTTTATTTGATGCTTGCAACCGTTCTTTATGTTAGATAATATTATTATTCTCACTTTACAGAAATGTTATGATTTAACCGGAGTAGCACCTGCCATTCTTTTTACACTGTCTTGCCATTTTTCTCTAAGGTATCGTTACTTTTTTGATGTTCAGAATTAATTTATGAGCTTCCTAGACAGGAAGAGTATATTGTACTTTGAATCATACCTAAAATTTTCTAAAACCAGTAATAGATATGTATTTATTAATATATAGGTATATATGCATGTATATTAGTGCATAAATATATATGTGTATATGCATATGTAAAGCAATAAATTTCCTGAAAGTGATTTTATAATAAAGGTGTATCACATGGAAACTTGTCAAAGCAGTTAAAAATAATTATGTTTTCAAACTTTTCTAACAGAACACTCAATTTTGGGAAAGTGTAAAAACGTAATATGAGGAGATGATAACAAAGATGTAGATTGCTAAAGGTTATTGTTTTCAATGGGCCATTCTGTGCTTTATCTTTTTTGGAAATAAGTTACATACTTTAAAAAAATCATTAGAAAGTTGGCATGTCATATATCCAATATGTCTTATTTTAATAAATGACTTAGTAGAAGTCCTTTTCAAAAACTGATAACCATAGAATGCTTGCCTAGTATGAACAAAGCCCTAGATTCAATCCCCAGCACTGCACCCACCAACACCAGTGCCACCACCACCACCACCAGAACACAAGCGTAGTAAAAATTCCACACCATAGAAAAAGGCAATGATACATTGGCATTGGAAACAGGCTATTTAGGCTGAGATTTTGAGCAACCATCTAATCAAAACCCTCCGAGTTACAGAGGAGAGAACTAAGCTCTGGTTATCGCATGTGTCTTGCTCAAAATCACACATATGGCAGTGAAGCTAGGACTAGAAATTTAGTCATATGTCCGTAAAAATGTATACCGTACTGGTGGGTGTTGAAAAAAATGGCCCTTAAAATTTTGTGTATTTTCTGTAGAAATATTCTGTTGTAACCAAGATGAAAGTCTTGCGTCATTTAAGTTCACACACAGTGTATTGAACTTCATTACTGTTTCTGTATTTGTGTTGCAGTCATTTGTAGGTCAGTTTTACACTGCAGCTGCTTCATCGAAATAATCATTCATGCCGGGAGCACCCTTTCAGTTTGCCACCAGTTGTATTCATTGGATACACGAATGAACGCTACATTAAGAAAACTTCCCTCTGAATTCATTTAGTGTAAAACCTAATCCCAAGGTAATCTGCAGTGACACACAGAACTGGGAAATTCTCTTTCTTTTTGAGAAGATAATGGTGCTTTGTCCAAGAACTGGTACAAAGGTCATTGTAGGAAGACACACTTCTTGTTACTGCTCCTTTTCTTCTCTTCAGTATCAGTACACAAAGACATGTTAATATATGAGACTTTCCTGAAAATGTGGGGAGAAAACGGAGGTTTATCATCATCCCAACAAAAATAGCTTAGAATTAAATATTGCATACTCTCTATTCTAAAATTTTCCTTTTAGCTTGTAGTCCACAAGAACACTTTCTGATTACCTTCTTCTGTTTTCTTTTTGTCCCTCGTTCCCTCCATTTATCCTCCCCCATTTTCTCCCTCTTTTAATTTTCTTCCTTTTTCTTCTCCAATTTTTTTCCATCCTAAAGTCTTCATTGCTTTATTATGCAGCACAGTCTTGCTGTGTCTTTGTGTATTTCATCATTGTATAACCCAGATTCGGCTTCCTCCTTTACAAGGTTTTATCCTTCTAGCAAATTTGGAAACAAAGAGTTTTGCTCGCATCTGCTGCTGAATCACTTTCCTGCTGCAGCCTCTAATCTTACTGCCTCGCTTTCCAGGTCAGCATTGTCCTATGCAAAAATGCTTCTTATACTTTAAGATCTAGTGTGGCTACCTTGCAATACATTTTTTATCTTGATAGACTTCTTTATAAATCATATTCTACTTTCTCCTTCCTGTGTTTCTGTTTGACCTTGACGCTAAGCCAATTTTTCTTTTTAATTTACTGAATCAGGATATGTTTGAGCCTTGTATTTCCATAACACCGTAACACGTGGTATTTAACATGCATTTATATTTCCTATTGAACAAAAACACGAACGGTTTATCATATGATCCTGATGTCTTCATTTTCCCTCCTAAATAAAGGTTGGGAGAAAAACACATTAGGATTTAGCAATCACTGAACAAAAATTTCAGCACCCCAAAGAAGTGGGTCCATTGCTAGTAATTACTAAATTTTATATCTAATTTTACATTTTAATTTTTATTAAAGATTGACATAATACCTCTAACATTTGAAAAAAACAGGGCATTGAAAACCAAAACAACTTCAAGGTTGTGACCTGGACGTTTATCAAACTCATATCTGACAGGACCCCCAGGGGGTCTTGCGGGGGGGTCCCGCCCCAGCTGGGAATGCCAGGCACCGAGGTGGTGCCTAGCCTGGGCCTGACTCACGCTCTGACGCAGAAGGTTGAAGGAGAGTCAGATTGAGACCAAAGTGCCCAAGTGAAAGCAACTTTTAATAAAGCAAAAGCAAGTATAAAGCTGCTTTCTCTCAGTGAAAGAAGCGGAGGCACCCTAAACTGAGCCACCGTTGGGCAAAGGCCCATGACACAGCACTTGACTAGGGACCCACCCTGACTTTCTCAACTGAGGGTGTCGCTACTTGATTGGCTCCTTTCTAGGGAACATGGGGAAGGGTCTCTGGGGACTTTCCACTAGGGTCTGGGGTCAAGCTTTCTTTTTTTCTAACTTCTGTAAAGGCAGTCTCACAAGGTAGAGTGTAGAAAGGAAATGTGACCACAGGCTGTCATTCTCACTGGCAGTGTCAACCGCAAGTGGCCCTAGACTGCCATCCTCGCTGGCAGCGTTAACCACAGGAGCTGCTGCAACCTGTTTCTGCTCTTAATAAAGTGCTCTATTTCTCTTCTGGTGTGGGGGGCCCTCCCATTCTAGCCCTGCCTAATATCACCCTTGCCCTTACAACAACTAGAAACCAATTCATGATTTTCCATCACAAATTATTTTCCCCTTTGATTTCTCTGGTATAATCATGTAGGTCCACTTGACCAATCCTAACACATGGGAATCATTGTTGACTGTTATTTCATTCATTTCCTAAATCCAAATATTTGCCAATCTCTGTCTATTCCAAGTGTAAATGTTCAATATCCAAATATCCCTCATATCATTTCTTTGCAGTCTATCTCTACTACTGGCACCTTGCAATAGCCTCCTGACAGTTTTCGTTGTTTTTAGTCTTGATTCTGTTCACTATTTTTTTTTTTTTCACAGTGCAGACTGCTATTTCTAAGATGAAAATGTAAGTGGCTCTTTCTGGCTTCATTCAGTGATTCCTCATTGCCTTGATGATGTAATCTAAGGTTATGTGGCAAATATAACAGACCAGCTGTCGTGCGTTTATTCTTTCTCTTCCCACTGCCAATTTCCCTGGTTTCTACTGGCTGTCTATAGTTCCAGGGAGGCTAATTCCATCAGAGTTCCATAGTTCAGATGGAGATCTGGACTAGGCCATTCCAATACCTATTTTTCATGTCATTTAAATTGAGCCAACCTATATGAATCTCGGGAATTTTGCGGTCGATAAGAATCACCTCTTATTCTTTTCTTTGTTGGGTGCAAAGGGAACCACGTAAATGTGGACTCTGCTGACTGTCACTGCGAGACTACCAATGTGCAATTTGTGTGCCAGAATGAAAACAGCAGCAAGGAATTGGATCTGATGAAAGGAAAGAATAACCTGGGTCATGGTCTGATGATCTGCATAGACCACTCAGAATTTGCAGGTCATATTGCTGTTATTTTGTGCTGAAACCATCTTAACTAACTGATACCACTCTTCCCTCATTTTTAACTCTAAAATGGAATTATGTAGAATTACTCTCAGGCTGTTCTTTCGGTCATCTCTGGGCCTTTGCACATGAAGTTGCCCTTATGTTGAACAGCTTCCTTCCTACCTCTCAAAAACTTGGCTTACCTCGGAACACCTTTTGAATCTGAGTTTCAATTTCAGAAAGCCTTCCTCCATCCCATAATTAGTCACTGTTGCTTGGCTCCTCTTCCTCATGGTGTTGCTGACCTTGCTCTTGTACTTCCCGCTCTCTTGTCTATACCTTCAGTAAACCATAGGCTCTATCATGACAGTGATTAGTTCTATACTGTTCACAGCTGCATCTTTAGCATGTGGTTCATGACATATGACATCCATTCACTGATTTATCTATTAAGTTTGTGTAAAACACCTAGTATGGACCTGGAGTTTGTATTCTAGTGGGTAGATAAAGACAGTGAGCCAATGGGGCAATAAATATGTTAATAGGTTATGTAGTGGTAATTATTATGAAGATGAATCAAGAGGAAAATAGGGTAAATAAATGAATCACTTTAAAGATCTAAAGCTTTTTCATTAGAATTATTCTGAAGTAAAATGAGAAAGTTATTTGTTCTGCTCATTTTAACCATTCCTGGTAATCACATCCTAGAGATAATGCCTTCATTTTATTGTTGTTTTGTTTTTTATTTTTTGAGGCAGAGTCTAGCGATGTAAGCTAGGCCAGCCTTGAACTCATGATCCTCCTGCCTCAGCCTCTGGAGTGCTGGAATTACTGGGGTGTACCAACACACCCAGCAATGCTTTTAATTTTTAAAATAAATGTCCAGCAATGACAAAGATTTTGTTTAATCACTGTCTATCAACATTGCTTTTAACATTCTTACATTTTGCTACTGCTAATGTAATGTGATAAAAAGAAATAATTCTAAAAATCTGTTAATCATCCTCTTAAATTTTTATTCATTACACTTGAATAGTTCAGATTATTATTAAAGTATGGGTTATTATAACTAAAAATAATAAAGCATTGAAAAATTTATGAATATTTAAATTCCTCAATCATACCTCTGAACATTTGTCAGCTTAAAATTGCCTTTAAAATGATTTCTGAAAGTCACTTTTTCATTTTCTTGCAGAATTATGAATTATAAATTATAGTGTAAAAGTACCTATGAGACAAGACTAAAAAGAGGTCATTCTTGACATATTTGAAATGGTTTTAAATTACCCTAATTTCAGGTTTTGAGTTCTGATATAATTTTCATTGAAAGTAGATGCATATACTGTAATAAAGGCAAAAGGTTTTGGTGTTGTTATGAGTGCTAGGGAGTTGGGGATTTAGCTCAAGCGGTAGAGTGCTTGCCTAACTGACCTTTAAATATGACACAAAAACTTTTATTTCTTCTTCAAATTAGGTTATTTGGAAATCCAAGTTTCTAGCCTGGCAGAAACAGTTTGCTGCTCTTGTATGTGTTTCTTTTAAAATTATGTATATATTTATGGATTTTTAGTTTTCTCTAAGATTCTCTGACATTTGCAATATTAACTTAGATATTTGACATATAATAGTATTTTCTTTTGCCTTTTTTGTAATAAGGAGTAAAAATGTGTATTTAGTCAATAATATTTACAATACCTATTGTATGCCAACCAACACATGCTTTTACTTGAAATTATTCTCTAGTATTTGAGTCAGAATATAGATACAATATTATTTAAAACTGTCAAGTAGCATTCTATCAAATTATCACGCCAAAATGAACATTTTACAAGTTATTTTGAAAATCACTTTGTAGCACTGAGATGAATTCTGTAGCTAAGAGGCCTTAAAGATAGGAAGGGCAAGAATATTCTTCTAGAGTTTAACTTTGGTTGACTTGAGAAAGCCCAGAAGTATTTAGATTTAAACAGACCTGAGACAGTGTGAGAAATTTGATTAAACATTTCAGCTCATTAGGTGATATCTTTGAGACTGGATACCAAAGAGGTACCGCCATTATACAGCTGACAAGTTGTGCTAGACAGGAAAATTTTTTTAGAGGTATCTATTTTATACTCTCCAAAGATTATAATGCAAAAATAACAAGATACTCATTCTTGCTCCACTGATGCAGATTTTAAGGAGTAGAGTACCACGAAATGTCAGCATTGCACCATACCTCTCATATGTTACCAATTAAGTAAATGTTGAAGCAAATTTCTTGTGCTGTGCTCTTTGTTTAAGGCTAGATAGTCTTGAGGGTTCTCCAGGTTACTCAAATTCAAACCTTTGTATGTTTCCTTCCACACTGTTGCTGCTAGAATTGTCTGTTTGGACAATAGCAAAATGGTAGAATTGATGGTGTATCACTTCTAAGAGTCTGTAGAAGACTGCAGTTTCCATCATGAAGCTTTCTGTCTTGGAGCTCTTGTTCTAGGAAAAGTCACCATGTTGTTTGAATAGCTCTTTGGAAGGGCTCGTGAGGAGAAGAATGGAAACCTTCATCACCTGTTTCTTCAGTAAATTTGGAAGTGGGGTTATCAGCATTTTCAGTATTGCAACCATCATTAAATTGGCTGGACCTCTAGGAAAGAACTGAGCCAGAAATCTCTTAACTAAGTTCTGCCTAAATTCCTGACTCCCAGAAATTGTATGATAATACATGTTTGTTAATTGAAATTGCTAAGTTTGGAGTTTTTTTTTTTTGTTTACTTTTATTAGTACAGTACATGCTTGCAGTACATAATGATTATATTTACTGTAGGGGATTAATACATGTACATAACACATTTCTATTCCACCTTTTCCCCCCTCCCTCCACCTCTTTTTTATTTTTCCAGAATCAAATTCATTTATTTATTTTATAAGACCTTGTAAAATTAATTTTCATATATACAAATTGAAAACCAGACTAATAGGCCAAAGAATATATAAAATATGTAAAACAGTTGTACCAAATCAAGGAATACTTTTAGATACAGATTCTAAACTGGATTACAATATCATTTGTTTCTTTCATTTTTTTTCGGTTATGTGTCTTTTATTTCATATATATGTGTATATATGTGTGTGTGTGTGTTTGTATGTGTGTGTGTATGTGTATATATATGCACATATACTTTTTCATATAGGAGAGAAAATGCAATATTTAAGGTTGTGTGTCTGAGTGAATTCACTACATTATGGTTTTAAGGTTCATCTAGTTTCCTACAGATAACTCAAGTTTATCCTTTTTATGGCAGAGTAGTACTCCATTGTGTATAAATACTACATTTTTAATCCATTCTTCCATTTATGGACACGAAGTTTGTATCCAAATTTCAGCTATTGTGAATTGAACTGCTATAAACATGGGTATACACATATCACTATGGTATGATGTCTTTAACTCTTTGGGGAAGGTACCTAGAAGGGAAACAGATGAATCAAATCAAATTTCTACTTTCAGTGTTTTGAGGAATCTCCACACTGATTTCTGTAGTAGCTGTATCAGTTTACAGTCCCAACAACAGTGGAATAGTGTTTCTTTTCCCCCACATCCTCACCAGCATTTATTATTGGTTTATTTCTTGATGGTGCTATTCTTCTGGAGTGAGATAGAATCTCAGTGTTTTAATTTGCATTGCTCGAATGGCCCGTGATGTTGAACATTTTTTCATGTATGCATTGGTCATTTGTATTTCTTCATCTGAGAAGTATCTGTTCTTTTCAGAGCCCATTTTTTAGTTAGGTCTTTAAATTCGGGGGGGGAGTTAATTTTTTTGAGTTCTTTCTATATTCTAAATATTAGTCCTTTATCTGAGGAGTATGTGGCAAATATTTTTCCCATTCTGTGGGCTGTCTCTTCATTCTGATAGTGGTTTCCTTTGCTGTGCAGAAGCTTTCTATCTGATGTGTTCCCATTTGTTGATTCTTGCTATTATTTCTTGTGCAACTGGGGTTTCATTTAGAAGATTTTTGCCTACACCTATGTCTTGAAGAATTTTACCCCTTTCGCTTTCCAGCAGATTAAGTGTTTCTGTTCTAATGTTTAGATCTTTGATCCATTTTGATTTTAGTTTAGTGCATGGTGAGAGATACAGGTCTGTGTTCAACCTTGTGGCATGTGGATCATCAATTTTCCAGCATGATTTGTTAAAGAGGCTATTTTTCCTTCAGCAAAAGGATTTGACTCCTTTGTCCAAAATAACATAGCCACGTATATCAGGAGTTGTTTATGTATCTTCTACCTGTTCCACTGATCCATGAGGTTTTTTGGTTTTGGTTTTTGCTCATACCATGCTGTTTTTATCACTGCATCTTTATCGTATAACTTGACATCTAGAACTGTGATGCCTCCTGCCTTGCCCTTGTTGCCCAGAATAGCTCTTGCTATTGCTGATTCCCCATGAATTGTAGGATTTCTTTCTCCAGTTCTGTAAGTAATGTTATTGGTATCTTGATTGGGACTGCATTAAATCTGTATAATACTTTTAGAAGTGTGGCTATTTTTAGTATATTGCTTCTGCCCCTCCAGGAACAGGGGTATCTTTCCATTTTCTGATATCCTCTTCAATCTATTTTTTCAGAGTACTATAGTTTTTACTGTACAGCTCTTTCAGTTGCTTGGTTAAATTAATTCCTGAGTATTCTATTATTCTTGATGCTATTGTGAAGGTTTCGTTTCCCTAATTTTCCTCTCAATGAGTTTGTTATTGATGTACAGAGATGCTATTGATTTTTGAGTGTTGACTTTGTATCCTGATACATTGCCGAATTTGGATATTAGTTCTAGGAGTCTTTTGGTAGCATTTTTGGGGTCTTCTATGGAGTGAATCATATCATCAGAAAATAATGATAATTTATCTTCTTCCTTCCCTGTCCACATCAATTTTAATTCTTTCTCTTGTTTTATTTCTATAGCTAATGTTTCAAAATTATGTTAAACAGAAGTGGTAATAGTGGATATCCTTGTCTTGTTCCTGATTTTAGAAGGAAAGCTTTCAGTTTTTGGACATTTTGTAAGACATTGGCTATTGGTTTATCATAAATGGCTTTTATGAGGTTGAGATGAAAACTTTCTGTCGCTATTTTCTTCAGTGTTTTTACCATGAATGGATGTTGGATTTTGTCAAATGCTTTTTGTCTGTCTAATGAGATATCATGTCATTTTTCGTTTCATTTTGTTCTTGCTTTGTTTATGTGGTAAATTACATTTATTGATTTGCATAAATTGAACCATCCCTGCATTCCTGGAATGATTATTCTTGTTTTTCTAGGACCTTGGGGTGTATAATTAGGTTTTTTATTTGAACTCCTTCTTTGTTACTGATGTATGAATTCACTGCTATGAACTTCTTCTTAGGACCGATTTCACTGCATCCCCTTGGTTGTAATATTGGCATTATATTTGGTGGTAGAAACTGTCTAATTTCTTCTTTAATTTCATCTGTGACTCATTGATTATTCAAGAAAATACCATTTGATTTCCTTCTGTTTGTATAGTTTATCTGGTTTCTTTTGCCATTGATTTGTAGTTTCATTGCATTATGATCTGATAATATGCATGAGATAATTATGATTCTTTTGCATTTACTTAAGCATGCTTTATTGGCTAGTGGCTAGTAGGTGGTATATTTTGGGAAAAGTTCCATGTGCTGCTGATAAAAATATATTCTGTTGATGATGGATGGACCATTCTGTAGATATCTATTAAATTTATTTATTTGAAGCTTTGGTTCAACTCTGATATTTATGTGTTGATTTTTTATCTAGTTGATTTGTCCATTTCTGGCAGTGGGGTTTTGAGTTTCCCTGTTACTACTGTATTGGTGTTTATCTGGTTTTTCATGTCCGTTGGTGCTCCTTTTATGAAATTTTGTGCCCTAGCATTTGTGCTTATATGTTTATAGTTGTTAATTCTTCTTGTCGAATTGTTCCTTTAACTAATATGCAGTAACTTTCTTTGTCTCTTCTGATCACTCTTAGCTTGAAATCCAATTGTTTGAAGTTAGAGTAGCAACTCATGCTTTTTTCTGGGTTCCTATTGCATGGTATTCCATCCTTTGATTTTTAATCTGTGAGTATGTTTTTGAATTAAATGTGTTTCTTGTATGCTGCATATTGTTAGGTTTCCTTTCTTGATCCATTCTGCCAATATGTGTCCTTTGACTGGGGAATTGAGACCATTCATATTGAGAATTATTACTGAAAGGTATTGATTTATGCCTGTCATTGCATTATTTTCCTGTTGCCAATTTCCTCATTTTCTGCTTCTGATTGGCCACTCCTCCTGTCAGGAGTACTCATTCTTTTGAGTTATTAACATTACTGGCTTCCTTGTCCCTTTCTAGGTTATCCTTGAGAATTTCTTGTAATGCTAGTTTGGTGGTCATGAATTTCTTAAGGTGCTCCTTGTCACGGAAATACCTTATTTATTCGTCAATTTTAAAGGAAATTTTTGCAGGATACATAAGTCAGTGTTGGATGTTGTTCTCTTTTAGAACTTGAAACACTTCACTCCAAGCCCTTCTGGCCTTTAAGGTTTATGTAGAGAAGCCTGCTGTTATTCTAACGGGCTTAATTTGTATGTGCTCTGTTGCCTTTATCTAACAGCTTTTAGGATTTTGTCCCTGTGATGGACTTCTGGAATTTTGAGTATAATGTGGCACGGAGAGGTTCTCAGTTTTGGAATATTTTGTTAGCAGTAGAAAGCTAACTCACCTGAAATTATTCAGTTTTGTCCTTTGCCTTTATAATCTAGACCAGGGCTTCAGCACATGAATTTTCAGTGCCTGAAATCTATTTTTAGGGTGAACTCATGAAAAAGTACATAGACTTGTCATTTTTGCATGAAGTGGAAAATACATATGATATTTTCAGTCTTCTTTTCTCTTAAACTCATAGATGCGTGTTTAAGAATAGAAGAGAAAGAGATATGAAAGAGGGCTTCTGGGGAGCATATTGGGTTTTTGCTACATTCATTGTGCTAAAGTGTCAGCACTTTAAATATGGCAATCCACTTAATCTTCTAAGCAATGTTAACAAATCTTGGAAAACCTTGGAGAAGTTAGCTGACAATATAACCAAAACACTGCACAGTCAGAATTCAAATGTAGATATGCTTGATTCCAAGGACTGTGATTTCATATCAAATAAGCTGCGAAATAAAAAATTCAGAAAGTAAAGTATGTAACATAGGAATACTAATTTTTTCTAGTATAATTAAAGAATATTAAAATATTTAGATAATCCATTCTAAATGAATAAAATTACCTGATCGGCAGATTTGACATGAAGATAAAATGAGACAGCAAATGCAAACAAAGGCTTTACAACTATAAAACATTATGTAAACATAAGATTTTTTTGTGATTTTTATAGGTCTTGTGCAGGGTGTTCAACATATTTGTTCAAGGATAAAGCTGTTCAATAGAAGTGGAGTTTATTCTTTTCTGTGCAACATGAGTTTTAATACACATTTGCTTACTAGTCTGTATGCTTTCACAGCATAGCTTTGATTTTAATTTTTTTCTATACATACACATGATTGCTACGGATTGTATGTGTACCCTTCAAATTCATATGTTGCAACGCTAACCTCCAATGAGATGGTGTTAGGAGGAAGGACCTTTGGGAGTTAATGAGATCGTGACTGTGGGACTCTTATAAGATTAGTTTCCACATGAGAAGAGGAAGGAAGCTAGCTTTGTATCTTTTTTCCTATGTGAAAGTATACAAGGAAAAGACAGCCATCTGCCAACTAAGATTTGGGCCCCGATCAGATTCTTTACCTGCCATTATCTTGATCATGGACTTCACAGGCTCAAGAACTGTGAGAAATTAATATTGTTTAAGACATCCATTCTATGGCATATTTGTGCTAGAAGCCTAAACTGACTAAAACATTGGTATACACTCATTTCTTGCATTAAGAATCTAGTTTTGAAATATTTCTACATAAACTTTGTGAGAGAAAAGTAATCTTCAAGTCAGAATGTGTTACCACTGTTCACCATCTGAAGTGTAAGAAGGTAGTGAAATAGTTATTTCAAACTTCTGAAAACATGAGTTCTTGTCAATTTTGAGTACTCTATTTTATTTCAGATCCCAAATTGTTTTAGATGTGTATATCATTTTGTGACTGCTTAATGTTCGCTGAGACATTACCAATGTGCATTTCTGTGAATGATTTGCTTCAGCCAATATCAAAGTTGTTTTACTTCAACTAATATTAAAATACATTTGCAATTATTCCTTCTAAGTAAATGAGTTGTTGTGGCATACTTACATTTTGTACTACTGCTTTACTAACATCTGCTCTAGAAGCAGCTGTATTTACTAACAAAGTTTAGCAGCTTATCTTAATAATTAATTGCGTAAATAACAAAATAGTTCTATATGCATACTGTTAGTTTCTCAAAGGGAAATGAGTACTTGCATACATAACCTAAGAAACAGATTCATAAGATGGCCCTCAGTTGTGTTCTTTTAGTGAGCCACAGGATGGATCTATTTTGTGTAGTAGAAATATTGACAAAACAATAATTCTTTTTGAATTTTTTTGTGTTACATGATCTAGAAGATTAGAAATTATTTTGTATCATTTTTACACATAATAAGTTAATCTAGGGCCTGATTAGCTAGGTGCTTAAGGCTTCTATGATGGGATCAAAAGAAAGTTTATATTTTTTGGTTATTCATCTCTTTGGGTGAGACAAAGAAGACTACATAGAGGTAGGATTGTTCTGGTCTTGTATTTACTAGATCACTAAAAAATGTATAGTGAATATATAATCTTTAAATTAGTCAATGTGCCTATTATCCAGGTTATGTTAAGACTTTTGAATTTGTTCTAATGGAATTGAGGAGACAATGAAAGTCTTAAAAGAGGATATGAATTGAGTTTTGTATTACAGACAGAGCATCTGAAGGCAAATGGATTAAATTGGAGACATAAAACTGATCAAATGGCCTACTTAGGCAAGACATGCTGGTTTATTAACAAGAATGATTAAAGTGAAATGTCATCCTAAATAGTTGGCATAATAATTAGGAAAGCATTTGGCTGCAAGTAGTAGAAAATCCAGCTTGCAGTAGTAAATGTCTAGAGTTTATCTTATTTTATTCTTTTACATAATAAGAGTCTTGCAAGTTGATATTGGCTGTAATTGGTTCAGAGGTTCTGCTAACTGGGAAGAATCTGTATTTCTGTAATTCTTTGAGAAATCTTATCCTAAGTCCATCTCAACAAAAAACATGGAAGATGATGACTACAGGGAAAAGGGTCATGTGAGGTACATTATTGTCAAAGAAAGAGCTTCCTCAGAAGCCCATCCACAGACTTCTCCTTAAATCTTTTGACAAAAGGGTGCTCCTTAACTACCTTGGCTTTGAGGGAAATTGTGAAATTAGAAAAGGTGTCCTCATGATTCATTATTAGTATCCATTATAAAGATGCCACATTGTTTCTTTGAATCATGATTCTGTTAACAAAGAAGGAGGAAAAATGGATACTGGGAGGGAATTAACACTATTTCCACACTTGGTCATTTTAGCTCAGTGACACCGTGTTGGTCTAACACCCTGTATGTAGATGTAAACCTGCCATTTCACTGGCTGACTCTTCTCCATGATTGCTTATGATAATCTTAATTAGTAAATACATCACCTAGAAAAATGTAAAACAAATCAAAAAACAACGTGGATCAAACAATTTAATCTTTCTTTAAATTTAATAATATCTATAAACACAACCTGCTCCAACCAGAGCACCTCTTCCTTGAGCTTAGCTCCTACAGAGCTTTGTGTTCCATAATAATAAAATGTGTAAGAATGAACTGAAATACGGGCTTCTCAACTGGATGCGAAGTGACACCATAGGAGTGACCTGCTTTTGGAATTTGTCATTATCTACGTATCTTTACATGTTAGTATTGTAAACCTTTTTTAAAAAAAAATCAAGTCAGTTGATTTTTCCCACAGCAGTCATTCCTCACTAGGAGAGAAATTGTGTGATTATGCGGCTTCTCTGGCAGCAACTGCGGGAAGGACATTAACTCCAGGGCCCCTTTGTCAGGCTTCAAGAGCTGTGACATCTGGCATGTTAATCAGGGATTTTTGTAAAGTCAGTGAAAACAAAATATATTCTATGTATTTTTAATTAGTTTAAGAAAATTGGATACCGTGGACCTCTAAATGTTATCAATTTAGCAATTTAATAGCAGTAATTAAGCTTTGTCTGCAGAAGTGAATGTGTTATCTGATTCTCTAAGATATACAGAAAGAACCTTCATTTTTGCTTCTATGCAATACTGGCTACCTAATTCACCTTTAAGGTAAAATTGAATATCTTGAACAGTTTTATTATGGAGCAATTTTTTGGGTGGAAACTACACAGTCTGCACTTATAATGTATAATCAGTAAACCAGGAAAGTTAGTTGATGAAATTCAATTTATGAGATTTTTCTAGTAGTAATTTTTTCTACTTTCCTGGTTTATATTTACGTATTATGTACTTTAGTGTTGTACGCCATATAAAAAGAAAGACACAATGAACTTATTTTATAAAGAGCCTTATGTCAAAGTATAGACTAAAGGAAAATACCCAATTCTCCTGAAGAAAGAGCAGACAATCAACAATGTGATTCAGAGGTGGTTTAGATTTCAGAGCTGCTCTGAGAGATCAACTTCCCAAACCTACTCATTTTTCAGTTGAAGAAATGTTCCCGTCCACTGAATTATTTGCTCAGACTTTACAGCTTACTAGAGATAGTCAGTACTAGGGTACAGTCTTCTACTATTCCATGTTATCTATTCATCCCATATTAATTTTTCTAAATATGCAGGTATTGTCATTACTCACAACAGGAAGTTCTACAACAGAGTCTAACATCCATAGAAAAACTTGATCTACTAAGTCTGAAGATCTCCTTAGACAGTTGCTCTTTAAAACTCACTTTACAGCTATATGAGATTTATGAAATGGTGGGGAAAAGTTGAGTAGCTACCTTATGGTTGTCATTCACTCATTCATTTATATAATGGATGTTCATGGAGCATTTGTCAAGTGTTGTGCACTGTTTAAGGTACCATGGCTCTAAAAATGTGAAACATTGATAAGGTTCTTATTCTTGGGGCTTTTGCATTTACACAAGACATATGGCAAATAAGTAGCCAATAGAATAAAAAGAAATATATTTACTTAAAAATGTTCATTTTCATCATCTTTCTATAGTGGAATTTTCCACTTTGAGAGATACTACATATTCTTTTTTTTTGATACTACATATTCTTTAAAGTAGATACAAACTTTAGTGTGCTTTAAATCTTTGTAAAAACTTTCTTCAGTAGTGATTATTTGACCTTCTTACAAAACTACATACTAGCAAATCACAGTCTCTGAAATAAAATGTACATAAGTTTCAGCCTGAATTCAAGCATACATCATCTTTGTTGTTTCCTTCCGTGAGTCTGTTTCTTCTGTGAAATAGACTAACACTATGCCAAGCACATATTATGGACTCAATAAATGCTACTCTCCTTTACTCTCACCATTCTCAAGGTTAGATTACATTCAGGAATATAGGTTTGCTCTCTGAGATAGGCTTGAATAAATCTCTTATCAGAGGAACCTCTATTAGAATAAAAGTGTGTTAAAGTAAAAGGGAGAAATCACTAAGAGTCAGTAAGAATAGCTTGCTCTTGATTTATTGCCTTGTAGCTGTGGACATGACTGCGTCATGGACACTAGGCCTTTGCACTGTTTTATGAATTATAAAACCAATGGATCTCGTGGGGATTCGTCTTTTGTCTGTTACTTTTTAACATTTGTTTGATATAAGTAGTGTTACATGGTGAAAACACTGGTGTATTAGACACTTAGTAAGTCCACAGATGGTGGTTCTGACAGAAGCAGAATGAGTAATGAAAGAAAAATAAGAAGCATAATCACTCTTTCTCTGAGGATGTTTTATTGCCTTCTTTGTGATAGGAGGTGTCCAACACAGTCAACCTGTCGCTGTCTAGCATGGCAGCATGCAGCATTAGAACATGTTGAAAGGCTGCAGTTTGTTACTACCTCTAAAGCACTAGAGGACAGAGGTGACAGATCAGTTTTAATGAAAGAAATTCCATAATATTATGCCATGCACATTCTATGTCCATAACACCGACTGCTCACCTTATTTCAGAGTCCACTAACAGGCACTAGGTTACTGAAAAGAAAGCTGACCTACAACCAGAGTGGGCAAAAATATCTATCAGTTTATTGATGATCTGCTCTAGGTCGAAGTGTTTTGTTAAGCATTTCTTCCCTAATGTTCTTAGTTACAAGCCTTTAATCTTATTTCTTCCCAGTTCCTAATCATTAACTATAGCCTAATAATTAATATAGCTTCTTAATTCAGGTAATCTATCTTTTCAACAAAGTGCTAAATGAAACATGTAGCTAATATTCTACCTGTTAAAGTAATTTTCCTTGCTTCCTGATCTTCAAAGTCTTTGAGAATGGCACTAAAATTGTTCATGTTGGAATCGTGTCTGACTATTAGACTATTCTATTTATTTATTTATCTATATTATATGATTTTATTATATTTTCCTTGTATCAAATTTTAATATCTAATTATATATACTTTCTTTCAGTATTTTTCTTTTGCAAATAGACCCAACAGATCTGTGCTTGGAAAAGGATAATGATTTGAAAGATCATATCAAGGAAGAAACATGCAAGGACTGACAGTAATTTTAAAGCACATATTTACTCTGCAAATTTTCCACTGGAAGATATATGTCTTAGTTACTTTCTGGTTGCTAGGACAAAACACCTGACACCAGAAGTTAAAGGAAGAAAGATTTATTTTATATCACTGTAGAGGTTTCAGTTTGGTCCACAGTCAGCTGGCTCAAAGGCAGGGGCAGCAGGGCAGAGGGGCATGGTAGGGGAGAAACAGTCCATAGAATGGCAGGGAGAAGGCAGCAAGCAGCAGCATCATGTCTCCCTTTCCCTTTTATTCCACCCAGGCTACAAGCGTATTTGTTGGTGCCAACCACACCCAGGGTGGACTTTCCCATTATTCACACCCAGAACAATGTTAAACCAATCAGTGAACTAATTTAGCTATCATACATCCTTAATCCATATTCGCACACTCTATATCCAGCCACTTCTGAAAAGCCCCACCTATGAGCACATGAGGGTTTAGGGGGACATCTAGAGTTAAGCCATAACCATGTGTTACAATCATTTCAATTTTCCTAATGGAAATTAAGAAAGTAACTCCACTTCCAAAGTACCTCTAATTCATATACCATAGTTTTTAATTTTCCACGGAACCATGTATGTGTATTATTTTATTTCCCCATTGTCCAATTGCCATTAAAATTTTGTCAACTTGTTAGCTGCTGTAACTCAACGTGGCAGTCACTTCCTTATGAAATTAACAAATTTTGTGACTTATTTCTCCCATAAAAGAAAGGCTCCTTTTTAGCTCAAGTTTAGAAAATGACTTGTAAATTTTCTAGTTCAAAGTTGAAGGAAAATCACATTTTTACTGGAAATATACATCATGGAATCTTACCTAAAATATTTTTCATGGTGCATTTTTTTTCCCATGTGTATTGGTTTAACTGCTTATTTACTGTGTCTCTTTTTTAGATTTGCATTCTGTCTTGCAGTCAGTGGGCAACTGCTAGGAAAATTTAAGATGGATTGAGACACTCAGAAACGGGTAGCTGAAAGTTAATTTGCTATAGCTCATCCACTTACGAGGATGCATGGGATTGAGAATGGTGATAAAATTAGAAGCAGAGAATCCAGTTTTGTGCACAGATAGAAACAGTGGAGATGCAAAGGAGAAGGCTTTGTGATTAAATAAATGCAGAAGTGCAGGAGTGCAGCATATAAAAACAGGGGACCAGCCACATGTAATCTGCATCTATAATTTTTTGAAGAAAATATTGAAGCATAATAAATGCAAAGATAATTATAATTATAGGTGTTATTTTCTCATAGAGTGAAATATTCAATAAGCAGTATTTAAAGATAATTTCTAGACAATGCATCAAACATTAAGGTAGGTTCCAAATATGATCCACTGTAAAAGCTGTCTGAAATATTTGAAATGTTACAATTTGCTCCATGCTTGATTTTATTTACAAACAATTCTTACTTTGCTAGAGTCTCAAGGAAACATCTGACTTCCATTCCAAATGGCAGCTTAGTCTGTTCAAACCTACTGAAGTGTTCATGGTAAGATTTACCTGAAAGATAGAATGTGATGCCATATTTTTAAAAATAGCTATTTCATTGCTATTGTGTATTCTTTCTGCTATCAGACAATACTAGTATCCATAATTCTGTTACCTTATTTATTATTAATTTCCTCATTATTATCAAACCTCAAATCTTTTCAAATTATTGTATTAACTTTTTTTGTCTCAGATTCTTCTTTGATCAACATTAAATTAAAACTAAACACAACATAATCAAAACATGATATCACCATAGTTTGGCACATGGTCGCTAATGAATGGAAATCTTTTATCTTATTATACACTAATGTCCTAGGAATGAAAGTAAATTACACAGCAGAATCGCCAATAAGACAAAGGGGAAATGAATAAACAAATTGTGATGAGAAGATGAATGATTAATCCAGGAATATTTCTGTGTTGTTTCATTGTAGTGCATTCCTGTGGTACCAATATCCTTCCGTTATTTAATCCAAGTCACTGTTATTTGAAGTAATGCTTATTCCAGGAACAGTAGGAGGTAAATATCAGTGATATTTCAGTACACTGTAATATCAGTAACAGTAATTAGAACTTTTGCTTCATTTTTAGGGTTAGTGTTTTATTTATATTTTACTTAACAAGAGCATTTGTATGTTATACTTTACAAAGCACTTTTGTATGCTTTATATTTTTGATTGTCCTAATAACCTTTTAAAGTTATTTTAATCATTAAGAAAAAATGAGACTTAGTGAGGGTAAGTAGCTTTTCTGAAAACATCACACTGGTAAATCACAGAGCTTTCATTCAAATTCAGACACTCTGATTCTAAATTCCATGCTTTTTCTTATATCCTAATCTTGCTTCTTAAAAAAAGTGTGATGAGGTAAGTTTCAGTGGATAATTTTCAATCCACCAAGTGCTAGTTACATGCATCGTGATGCCAGGTGCTGAGGGTCTGGGTGACTTGAACACAGTATGGTTTATCCTGTCTGGTACACTTTTGTTGAATTAGTATATCCGTCAAGAAAGAATGTTCTGTTTTAATTAAGTTTATGCAAGCAAATTAACTTTATCCAGTGTGTATATACCGCTATTGAGATAGGAAGGTGACAGTCTTTTTAGTGAGTAATCTTTGAAACATGGGCTTTACCCTAACCCTCATTGTGATGCTGAAGAGCACAATGAACTTAATAAGCATTAATATTCCAAGTACAACACTTGTTATTTGTAGATTGGGGCCAGTTTTATTGAGCTAGATGAAAAACGTAGCACATCTCACTGCACTGTATTACATGGACTAATGAACAGTTGGAAGTATAATAGTTACTTCCCTTTTAAATGAAAGGAACTTTTATTTATTTATTTATTTATAGAAAGGAACTTTTTCTTAATGATTTGAGAGACGAAAGCTTCTTGCACATAGGGAGAAACAAATATTTCTAACTGGCTTCTAAATAGCTTGGGAATGAGGTCATTTTTAAACCAAGAGTGGGGATTATTTTTTATTTTGCAAACGGAGTCTTAAATGATGATTTTAAAATTATATTTTAGATTTTGAGTGTTAGCCTTAAACATTTTACATGTAAAATATAAATTTTTTTGGAAAATGATTATCATCAATCCCTCTATAAATATGACATAGGATTTACTGATGAAACTACCTGATATTGGGCTTTTTTGTCCTAAGGTTTTTGATTATTGGTTCAATTCTTTGATTCATTATTGGTGTGTACGTATTTTCTGTTTCTTCATGATTCAGTCTTGAGGGGTGGCGTATTTCTAGGAATGTATCCATTTTTCCTAGTTCCTTGATGTATAAATGCTCACAGAATTTTCTTATGATTTGTGCGTTTCTGTGTTATCGGTTGTGATGTCTCTGCTATCATATTTTAGTTGAGTCTTCTTTTGCCTAAAACACTGTCAGCTTTATGTACGTTTTCTAAAAAGACAACTCAGTGTCATTGATATATTATTTTTCTAGTTTCTCTGCCATGTCTTTCTTCCCTAATACCTACCTATTTCCATCCTTTCACTAACCGTGAGCTTAGTTCTTTTCCTCTTCGAGGCATAAATTTAAGTTGTTAATTTCAGATCCTTTCTTCCTCCTTCATTTAGGCACTTAGTGCTATAAAGTTCTGTCTTCATACTACTTTTGCTGTTTCCTATAATCTTTTGGTATTTTATGTTTTCACTTTAATTAGGCTCAAGATATTTATTTCTCTTTTAATTTTTCTTGTTTAATTGGATGTTCAGAAGTATGTTCCTTCTGTTTGATTCCTTACATTTGTGTCCAGATGCAAAAAACTGTTAGCAGTATCTTGAAGAGATATTTGCAGCTGTATATTTACTGGAACTTTATGCAGAGTAGGCAAGATATGTAAATAATCCAAATGTCCATCTACAGGTGAATGCATAAGGAAAATTAATGTATGAATACTATGGAATTACTGTTCAACTTTAAAAACGAAAACTAGTCTGTCTTTGGTAACAAGATAGTTGAATCTGGAGGAAATTTTGCTAAGCGTTATAAATCAATCATAGCAAGTCAGACTCTGAATGATTCCACCTGTAGGAGATGGCTAAAACAGTGAAACCCGTAGAAGCAGGAAATAGAATAGTGGTTGCCAGGGGCTGGGAGGAGGGGTGCAGAAATGGAAAATTGTTTTCTCTATGGTTATAAAGTTTCTGTTATGCAAGAGAAGAAGCTTCTGAGGATCTGATGTACAACATAGTACCTGTAATTAATAATACTTTATTGTGTATATATATATTTTTTTGTGGTGCCGGGGATCGAACTCAGGGCCTTGTGCTTGCAAGGCAAGCACTCTAATCACTGAGCTAAATCCCCAGCCCCTATTGTATATTTTTAATTATTTCAAAAGAGCAGATTTTATGTTTTGTACTTTTATAAAAACAAAACAAACAACCCCCCTCCCCAAAACAAAGATCAAAGAACACAAAGGAATAGTTGGATGTGGTTGATACATTTAGTATCTTGATTATTATCATGGTAGTGCCGGAATGCAAATATTCAAACTCATCAAGATGTATGCATTAAATATGTATGCTTTTTGTATATCAACTATGCCTCAATAGCATCAATAATGAAAAAAATTTCCCATTGTACAAATATTCAGTAAGTTTGGTTAATGCTTCCAGTTACAGGAAATGATATATTAGGGATTTGTTGGGAATAAAACAATTGCCAATTGAGCAAGCAGTACTCTCTACTTGCTGCAAGTTTATTATTAAGTTAATAAACTGTAAGTGGAAATTCTCAGAGGTAAATAGTCAAATTCACATTATAGGGCTCTGGATAAAATTATCTTGGGGAAATGTGAATATTTTAATATGTTTATAATTCTTATTCATAGGATTACTCATCAGGCTATATCTGTTCATAGCCAGGGAAAGAAAATAAATGAATTTGTTGATCTTTGGACCTCAGCTATTGCTATCCACTGCTATCCACTGCTGAGAGTCTGCTAGAAAAACCTGAGCAACGATTGGGGTATGATACAGATTACTGGAGATCTTTTTTTTTGGTAGAAGCATGAGTTTTTGATGCATAAGCAAATTTCAAGACACTACCACATCCGTTCCAAATTTAGAACTAAGGCAGGGAGCTCCATTATTTTTTATCTTGTGTAGACTTCCTGTAATTTGCAGGAAATTTTTAAAGACTCTACTTCAGGTAAATGCCAGTATGTTTAAAATACTTGCAAATGTCTTATCTTCTGCAAGTGAAGGACTTGGTGGCCTTAACAGGTGGAAAAAAAGAGAACTTGTGTTCTTGGCAGTGGCCGGATAAAACTTCCTGAGTTTGGGCACTAAGGGGATTATATTTGAGGAGATATGTATAGCGGAATCTTAATCATCTTTATTTTTTTTGTAATGAAAATTCACAGAGAGCGACTATTGGTCCAAGAATATCAGGACAATTTATTATGACTATTGCACAATTATGTAGTTCTGTAAAAAGTTGTAGAACTTACAGGCCTCGGAGAGACTGACTTTAAAAAAAAAACTTCATAAAAATGGCCAAATTATCTTTTCTTCTATAACTTGTCAGTCATGTAGTTCCTGAGAATAAGGAAAACTGAACATGTATGTAGAGTAACAACATTTTGGGTTGAAATATGGCTTAAGTTTACGTGAAAAATATGTTTAAAAAAAGTTTGTGTTCTCTTCTTTGATTTCCAAATCCTTCTAACTTTGCGTTTTCGTATGAATAATGAAAATTTATTGTACTTGTCATTGGCTCTGAAATAGAATATCAATACATACTGTGCATGTTATTTTTATATCTCCAGTGAATAAAAGTATATCAATTTTATTGTTTCTTCTTTTGCTGTATAATACTATTTCAAAACTGTTCCATTGTATCAGTTTTGTCATGGATTATTTGAAGCTTTCAAAACTATGGCTATAACAATAAAAAGTATTTGTCTTGTTTTCTAAACGAGCCAAATTTATGATTACCAAAAGCTCTAGCATAGCTAAAGTTGGTTTATGGTAAGAATTCATACAGGTTAGGATTGAAATGTTCTGGTTTTGAATTACACATCACCTGCTTATGAACTCTGTTAATTGTTATATGCAAACAAACTCTTCCATCTCATCTTGCAAGTACACTGTATGATAACATTAACTCCAAAGCAAGGTATGCAAGAGGACAAGAGAGGCCAGACTAACTTTCAATTTCTGAAGATTTTAAGATCTTATAAAACAAAATAAAAACTCAAAAAATCACAAAATTATACTGTTATTAAAACACTATATATTTGACTATCTTTTAAACAAAGGACATTGGATGCTTTTCTGCGTAATCATCGGTTTCCTGAAGCAGCAACAAGGTTCAAAAATCGACATATGAGCAGTGTGATTTGAATTACAAACTTATATGAAGATATTATTGATATTCTAATGTTGAAACCCTTCATCAGTACACTGCCTGGCTAAAGACACCTTGTTTTTGCTGATCATTATAATGTCTTGAATGCCCAAGTGATAGTGGAGTATATGTTAGGACTAAATACAATATTTTAAAAGTATCTGGGGAATGTTTATTATATTCTTCTTTTCCCTTTCCCTGCTTCTGAGAAAAAACATATACAACTTCTGGATAAAATGCATTATGTGGTCACAAGATTCAATTTGCATTAATTCTTCTCAATTTTTAGAACTTTATTATTCACAAGTTAATAACTCTTCTGAGACGCTTGAATATAGAAAACATTAGCAACTTCCAGTCCTTTCTTGACTGTTGCCAATAAGGTAAAGTACACACACACACACACACACACACACACACACACACACACCCACCCCTACCTCAGATCTTCAGTTTACTGAAATCTAGTGCTTACTTGAAAACATGTTTAATATAAAAATTATGATGTAGCAGGATCCTTAGTGTTAATCACATTAAAATTATGATTTATCAGCCTCTACAAAAATCCCCTCAAATTTTTCCAACTATTATTAAAACAAATAAATAAATATATAAAATCTAAGAGTTTTTATACAATACAAAATATGGAAGAGACTAAATTATTATTTAACATTTAATGAAGTCATTTATAGGTATATTCTAAGAGTTTTTATACAATACAAAAATATGGAAGAGACTAAATTATTATTTAACATTTAATGAAGTTATAGGTATAATTTGGGGGGAAATTTAATGACACTATAGTAGTAGATACAAATTACATTATTCTCTTTCACTTCAAGAATATATGTTTATGTGATATAAGTAAAGAATTAATGAAATAATATTTTAAAGTTTCATAATGCAAACACATTTAAGAAGATAAACATTTTTCTTAAAAGGCAAGTTAAAAATGACAGCTACTTATGTGTTTGGTGGTAAGAGAGTGGAGACAGATGTTATAGTCACTATTGTTGAACATAGAACAAGAATGAGGTAGTGAACGATTCAGAGATCTGATGTTTACCTCCTGGATCTAAAGATTAATTTTAGAGGATTTCTCTGCATCATCCCATCTTCTTAGGTCTTCAACAGAGAACTACGATGGAAAAAATTAAAAGTAAATTTCTCTTTTGAGACCCTTTTGCTCATTTAACACAGATCCTGATAAACAGAATATATTTGTACTGTAACAGTATTCTTGAAAATCAGCTTTCAACTCCATGTCATGGTCATTCTCATTTGTAATTTGGAAGTTTTTGTCTTTATGTTTTTTTCCCTTTAAGATTTGATGTCAGGTAGCCTTCTTTCAATCAGCTGTGAAGCTTAGGTTGACTGAATGCTTTAGTAACACACGTTAAAATTTGCTTTATACAGTGAGCACTCTATCCAAAGTTTTCTGTAATGCATCAGAAAAATTGCTCTGTCTCATTACTCAGGAATGGACTCTTCAATGATGATATCCAAAATATACAAGTTCGTGTATTTCTATGTCAGTTGATCCAGTCAGTATTTCCTTGGAAACCAAAGTCCTTCACCAGCTCAATTCTGCCTTCATTGTCTTCTTCCTCAGATGTTCGAATACTCTCAACGAATTCTGCTCTGTGGAAACAGTGTTGGGCGGCATTCTTGGCTAACTCGTGTCGTCAATCCACGGCACAAGGTATGTTCTAGTTATTTAAAAAGTTCATATTGTGCTCTGGTAACATGGTTAATCTCTCAGAAACACACTTCTATCATTTTGAAAATCTCCTTACACATATGTATGTCTGACTTTGCAACTCTTATATGCTTTCCTCTGTATGGTTATAACCTAATATTTCTTTCTGACAGGTGAGCTTTTCTAGACCTTTTATCTTTTTTTTGAAGAGATAATCATAATACACAATACAGTTAAATAGTTGAGACACAAAACATTATCCCAGTGAAAGAAAAGCTGATATATGACAAGGTAATTTTATACTTTCTTTCCAGGCTCATAGACAATTAAATGTTTTTGTTTGCACATATATAGATTCATTATTCATGCTTTGATTTGGATATCGACTTTAGAGTACACATGATTGCCCTCAGCTGAAGCATCTCTTTGGAGAAGACACTTCAGCTAAAGAGGTTTTGGCAGATTACATTATTGTTACAACTCTTCACTCCTTCAGCAGTAATAGGATTACACATCCGCACTCTACCATATGTCTTTGCACTACATTCCCACCACTGGGAAGCTACACTTCTCCAACCCTCAGATCCTGTGTTAGAAAGCAATTTTCTTTGGCTAGATATTAACAAGTATAATATGAACAATTCATTGAGAAGCATTTTTGTGATCGGGCCTCCTTTCTTATACCTCTACATTAGCATGAAATGAAAATGCAGGGCCAGCACTCTGGTCTGCCCCTGTGGGGGAGGATGACAGAAATGTGGAACACAACCAAGTTAGCCAGGATGACGCTAGATCAGCTGTCCCTATGTCCAGTGAATAAGCCAGCTAAGATGATCAGAGGCAGAGTCCTGTTGTGACTCAACTAAGTATAGACTAGAGTAGGCAAACCCTAGCCTTCCCACTCACCCCTGGGGCTAATTAAAATCTTACTGTTACATGCTAGTGAGAACTGGTGTTGCAATTTTTATTTCTGTTTTAAAAATGCAGCCTTTTTCTTCTGGTCATACATAGTGAACTGATACAGAGGGAAATTTATACAAACAGCTGAAATGTAACTTTCACAGAATAATATTTCTCCCATCATTAGAGCTTTGTTAAATGCTATGTACTCTGATTTTTCCCATATTTATACTATGTTTTCAGATTTTTCCTCTTTTTTTGGTTTCTATTTCATTATTTAAAAGTGCTTATTATCATATTACATAAGCCCTAATAGATTTTCATACAAACTATCTTAATGTTTTGTTGTTTCAATTCTCCTGCACTCCTGCATAGGTATCGATATCACTACAATTCCTTATGCTCTGTTAAGTGTAGTTTACTCAATTTAGAGACCTTATTACTGTAAAACAAACACACAAGATATGCAAATCCAAATGAAGCCCTGACATATTTGGTAAAAGTTCAAGGAGCCATTTTAGATTTAGACAGTTTATTACTTACATAGTGAGTGAAAGGATTAAGGCAAATGTGCCAGTTTCTTATCCTGCAAATTGAAAAGGATGATATTAAAACACCAGGAGTTAGATGACTGCAATGAGATCTGTGGGGTTCATTATTGCAAAGAAGCCAAATATAGATTACAACTAAACAATTCTATATTCTGACACTCTATTCTGGGAAGAGTGATGCATCATCAAAACCCGGAAATGACAAACTGCCTCATGTCAGTCTCCTGAAGGAGACAGGGAAGTGAGTAGGAGATGGTCTCCTGGTAGCCCCTGACAGGCTTCCCATTCTCTCCTGTAGCAAGACGATGCTACGATGTTCTGCCAACACTCAAATAAACCGTGACTCAAGCCTTGGCCTGTATGTGCATGTTCAATGTACTGAGGACACTGTGGTGGAGCTCAGTTAGCACCTCCTCTGCTTTCGCTGCAGCAAGTGTTCAAAGATCACGTATTTTACAGAAGTGAGACATGACTCCAGTACTCCACAAAAGTAGCAATTGCTTCACCTGTTATCTCAATGGCTGTGCAATATATCAGCATCTTTCTTGTATGGCCACTTAGCATTTTCCTCTCTGAAAACATTATTTTGTCTGCTGTGATCAACATTATGCAGACACTGATTATCAAAGAGTCGTTTAAACCTATTTTGGAAAAAGAGTAATTTTCTGCTTGTAACCAGAGCTAAATGAGAATTTACATTGTGCAGTGCTGTGAGATGCCTTTATAACTTTCCTCTAGAACCAACTGTTCAGAAACTTTAACATTTAGTCACTTCATGCCTCAAATCCTGTAGTGTACAAAACAGTGTGCAATCTACAAAATGCTACCAAAACTTCGAAATATGATGATTCTGAAGATTATTTAATGCCAATACCTAGAAATCATGTATGATCATAAGTAATGCAAATCTAATAATTGGCATACATTTTTTGATTTTCTTTTAATATTTAAAAACTTATAGTGATTTAGTTATTTCCTTATGATTATGCATTATTGTTCTTAAACAATAATCACTATTTTGTTTCAATTAAGACTATAGAAATGTTAATCAATGCTCAAGAAGTTATACTGAGCAACATCATAATTCTATTAGATTTGGGTGATTTTTAATGGAATTAAATTCACAGCAGCCTTTTAAAGAGAGATTGGAAAGGCTGGACAATAACAAACAATAAGTCCACTTTACTGTTGAGGAAACAGAAACATAAATCCATCTATCTGAAGGCATTGGAAAGGTATTGAGATATTTGCCAATTCAAAAGCTGAGGTTGAGATGTTGAATTCCAATTGTAGCTAAGAGAATAACAAACTGATCCAGATTTTTTTAGTCTCCCAAAGGGTTTCAGTCTAGGAGAAAGCACAAAGTGGAAATTGATGAGCCTTACCAAGATTAAAGTCTAATTTCAAATCAGTTCAATTCATGACTGGTGTAAAGTGACACACCTTGTCTTCCTTTAGTTCAGGATGCAGAGATGGATACAAAGCCCTGGATGCAAAGAGTGTATTTGAGACATTTTTCTGGAAGCAGAAAGAGAGAGTGGAGAGGTATTAAATCAGGGAAAAGGGGGAAATATCAATAAAAATGTTTTATTCATCTGATTACTACTGAGAGCAACTGAGTATCAGATCAATAGGGAATCCTCTGAGAAACCATGCAGACATTACTTCAGGATTACTGTGAAGGAAGTAAAAGCTGGAATTTATTGACAGCTGTCAGTGTTGGTTGCATGTTGCCCTGGAAGCATTACTTTCCTGTAAGTCCTGCCTCTATGCAGTTTTGAAATTGACTTCCATGGCATTGGAGAAGACCATTGGGCAGAGAGGCTGATACACACTTATGTGGACTTCTGGCATCATACGTGGAGTCATACACAGCAGCTGTACAGAAATCAGGAGGTCCAAGGGAGCACCCCAAATATCTACTATGCCAAAGATAAAACCTTGCTGAAAGAAGATAAAATGATCTGGAGTTTCAAACCATTTCTACAAATCTTCAGCTGCAAGATCAGCATTTATTCAACTATAACTCATGCAAGACAACGTGAGTTGAGAGAAAAATTAAGAAAGAAATACATAAAAAAGTGCACAGAAGATCTAGACATTGAAGTCACCAAACATGTAGTTTAGAATATAGTTTGTAGATGAGAATATGAAAATCTCATTAAGTGAAGGAAATACATATATGAATAATGTAGAAATAAAATGTAGTTGAAATTTAGAAGTAAGTTTTACAGTTTAGATATGGTTGAAAGATGTATTAGTGAATTGAAATGTACAAGAACATATTCAGAGTAAAAAGCAGAGACAAAAAGATGTCAAATATAGAAGAAATGTTAGGATACATATGGGATACACCTAAAATGTAAATTTATGGTGTCAGATGAGAGAAGAGACAGAATGGGAGCTGATGTAACATTGACAAGATAATTGCTAGAAATGTTACCAAACTGATGATAGATACCAGGCCAGAGATTCAGAGAACACTTTTACCCAACCACAAGCCCAGTAAATAAAACCATAAATAAGCATGTCATGATAAAATTTCTGAGAAACATAGAGAAAGAATTTTAAAATCAATCATTAAAAGATTGCTCTTAAATGAAAAACAGTTACAAACTCAGCTGATTTCTCAACAGTAATATTAGGGGCCAAATGACAATAGGATCACATCCTTAAAATGCTTGAAGCAAATAGCTTTCAACCTAGAATATTACAAGTAGTGAGAATAGTCTTAAAAATAAATGTGGTAGCCAGGCGTAGTGGTGTATGGCTGTAATTCTAGGACTGTGGAAGGATGAGGCAAGAGGATCCCAAATTCGAGCCTGATCTGACTTAGTTTGAGCACTTAGTGATTTAGTGAGATCCTATCTCAAAAATAAGAAAACACAGAAGAAAGATAGGCTGAGAATGTATCTCAGTACAAAGGCCATGGAGTTCAATCCCCAGCACAGCAAAAAAGAAAATTAAAAAAAAGAAAAAGAGAAAGGCTTCAAATAAATAAAAATTAATCAGTTAAATTGCAAATAATATCTCGTGAAATTGAAAAGACACTAAGAATAAAATATATGACACAAAAACAAAGGATAGGTGAATGAAGTGAAAGTATTCTAAAGTTCAGACATTTCTTTTGAAAGGGTTACAGGTTAAGCTACATGGCGGGAATTGTAGTCTGCGTTCTGGGTGATTGTAGGTTCAGTTACTGATGAAGAAGGAAGGGTCATATTGCTATTGCAGTTGTATGTATTTGAGTTTTAAAATCATGCACTTACTTGGTTTTTAAATCCTTTAATAACTAAGAAGAATATAATAGCCTTACTTTGGATTCATGAAAAGAGAAGTCATTGAAAAGTTAGTTGAATATAAACGGATAAGAACTTTTCTTACTTCATATTATTAATAAATGCCTTATTATTACTATACTAAAGATTCTTTTAAAATAAATAATAGTTCAAAAAATTTCTTTCAAATAGCGTTGTTGTATTGTGAGTTACTCATGACCAAACTTTCTCAGAGGATGTAAAATATTAGAGCTTAATCAATATGTTCTATTAGAAAGCAATTTCTTTCCAAGCACATTTAATTCTCTTAAAAGTATAGAAAATATGGATGAGCTTAACTTCTTTTTTGTAAAATTAAAAGAAATATATTTTTATAGCATTGGCATAATTATAAATTACTGAATAATCTTAGTTATGGCTTGAATGTTCTGAGAAGGATGAAACAATTCTGCCCAGAGTTTCTAAAAAATGTCTAGGTTAATGAATTTATCAAAAGTTTAATTTATAGTTTTAGGCTACTTTTTATAGGACATACGTAAAACAAAAGTCCTCAATATTAGTGCTAACTCTAAAGATTTAAATAGCTCTCCCTAAAAAACCTTGGCATGACAAGGTTAAAATTAGATAATAGTTGATGCAAAGATGTTAGAAATAAAAAAGATGGAAGAGTGCGTTCCTTTTAATATACATAGTCAATGGCGCCAACCCTTTATAAAAAGAAGAGTATTTCACAACTTTCCTAGAAATTGCACTACAGAAAAATCTGCTATTTTTTTCTTTTTCCTCTGAATAAAACTATACTCTATTTTGGGATCCCTGACTACCTTGAACCACAAACATCCATTATAAGCTTGTGAGGTCACTTACGTTTGTATCAAATACACTTTGCCTAAATGATGGTAGAGATGATAGTGGTACTGAGATCCCAATATACTCCGGCCCGTCTTTGGGGAAAGCCTATTCAGTTTAAAATAACCTCGAAGAGAGAATACCCATTTTGGCAAGGAGTGGTGGTGTTGATCTTGCTTTGGCAGGTCATCAATGAACAGGGTGTTTTCTTGCCCTAACCCAGTGCTAGTGCCAGAATTTTTTAAAAAGCTCTTAATGTTCATATATAATTTAACACATGCATTCTGAATTCTCAGTATTGTGCCTGCTGAAAGAAAAGAAAAAAATATTGAAACAAAAATACACATTCCAAGTCAAAAGGAAAAGCTCGGTATAAGGAAAGAAGATATTTTATTATTATTTTATTGAAATGTTGTTAGAAGCGGTAGTAAAAAATTCTAACACAAAGTATAACATACATTAAAAATTAAGTTCATTTCAATTGCCTATACACAAAATCTTCTTCCTCAGAAGCAACCATCAGGAACAGTTTGTGTGCTTTTCTGAAATGGTCTCTATGTTTGTAGGTGCGTATTTTTGTGTGTGTGTGTGTGTGTGTGTGTGTGTGTGTGTGTGTATTTCAAAAGGAATATATTTTTAAAGCAAAAATGCATTTATACCTTGAAACATATTTTAACATAATATGATATTTATAGTTATTCAAGCGGCACTGGTCAACATATTTATAATGTATATATTAAAATATTTTATTATCATTAGGTAGTTTCTCTCTATGGTGACTTTACTGAGAATATCTTAAAATTATCTGCAGTTCATTAAATACTTTACCAGATTCCTATAGAGGACATTTTCTTCAAATCAGATATATTTAATGTCAATGAAAATATAATGAAAGAAATGAAATAAGTGTTTATTGTGTACCATGCCCTGTTTTAAGTGATTTATATATATTTATTTAAATGATTAGCTTACAAGCCTAGTAATTTATCCCATTTTATAGATAAAGAAATTGAGTCACAGATGTTGCATATGAAAGGTGACTTTGATTCCTAGTGGTCTGATTCTAGAGCTCAAGTTCTTATGTATTCTGGTGTACTGGTTATCAAAAGAACTGCATTTGTACTATTATTCTGAAAATACTATCTTCAAAATATATAGCTTTTAAAGGAAGTTCATTTTATGCTGTAATATCTGCTTTATTTTTCCTTCTCTTGAAGCTGAACATGATAGAGAAATCTTTTTTCCCTATTTTATTATACTATGAATCATTCTCCACAGTCTATATTATTATTCCTAACTCTTTCCAGAAGAAACCTCAGAAATAGTTTTTAAAAGGCTGTCTGACAGCCACACAGAGAGTGTGGGGTTGACTTACGTATCTGAGGTCATGGCACCAAGCTTCCTGCTCTGTGTAGATCCATCTGGAAGTTGACTTCCTGTCTCTCTTGGCATCATACTCCTCAGCCGTGCGACGCTTGTTTAGTTACTGGGATCTTTCTGGCCTCCCTCCTACCCTGCCTGTCACTTCCATCAAAACAAAAATCCATACGTGATGTGATGACTCTTCTGGGAGCAAGCCTCCTTTTAAGACTAATCAGAATGTTACAACATAAGTCTGCAAAACACTGTGGAAGACCTGACCCCATTATCTTCCTCAATAACAGCATGGTGCTAACCTTGTCAGTCTGCAGCCATGTGCAACCAAAATACTTCCATGTACAGTTTCCATTTTTCCTGATGTAGCGCAAGGTAAACAGTGCCACTAAAAGGAAAATAACTAGGATTTGGAAAGTTTTGTGGGAGGATCTCAGGTTCTTTCTGAAATCATGTTCAGTTTTGATCACAGATACTACATTTTTAAATTCTATATTTCAAATTATGAAATTCTTAGATTATGTCTACTAAGAAATTGTAAGAGTTGTCTGACAGAAAAAGAATAACTGGGGGTGCAGGATAAAGGAAAGTGTTTCTATAGTTTTTCTAAGAAAAATATAAGCCTAGACACCTAAATTAGTCCTCGCCTGATTGGGAAGATTCTACATTCAGTTTTGTACAAGGGGCAATAGTCATTCCTTGGGAATGGTGAGCTAATGGGTAGTCATACTTAATGCCAATTTATAGATTTTTCAGAGGGTGCAAATCAATAATATATTGTTGCAGAATTTAACTCTTTAAATGTACTTTTCCCATTTAAAATAGTTATTTATGTTTATTTATTTAATCATTTTGTTTCAGTCACTGGAGGTATTTGTAAATATTCTCTTCCTTCTCTTTTATTATCATGGCTGACAAATTGTGAACAGCTATAATATAGGTTAATTCCAGCTGCTCTTGTGCCAGCATAGGCTGGAGCGTCTGCCAGGTTGGATTTTCATAGGACTGATGAGCACCCGCCTTACTGAAATAAACTGTACATCTAGAATAAGAGGGAAATAGACCTTTATTTTATTGTCCATGAAGATTTGGAGATTATGTTTCACAGTATTACCAAGCTGATCTTGCCTATCCTAACACACATTGCGGTTGGCCCTCTGTGTAGTGAGTTCCAGATTCACAAACTGAAAAATTCGTATGTCTAAAATATTTTAAAAATTACATCTGCACTAAACATGAATGGTCTACTTTTTTGTCATTATTTCTTAAACAATACAGTATTACAACTGTTTACATAACACTTACATTGTTTTAGGTATTATAAGTAGTCTAGAAGGGTTTAAAGTATACAGAAAGATGTACCTAGGTTACAACCAGATAACACACGATTTTACATAAAGAATTTGAGCATCTACAGTTTGGTATTCACAGGGATTCTGAAACTAATCCCCCAACTAGTCCAACCAACAATCTCTGTTGTGTTTTGAATCTGGATTGTCCCCTAAAATGCTCACACACTCGGAAATGAGCCTTTTGGAGGGTCCCTGGTCCCTGAGGGCTGTGCGCCCGCTGGTGGGTTCACCCACTGGGGAGTTCAGCAGCTGTGTGTGCTGCTGCAGGCTGGGGCCTGATCAGAAGAGGTGATTTGCTTGGGGCATGACCTGAAGGTATCCCTCTCCCCCTGGCTACTCCCTTTTCTTTCTACTTCCTGGCTGCCATGATCTGAGCAGCTTTCCTCCATCCGGGGCCTTCAGCTCTGAAGTTTCTGCCTTGCGGCTGGCTGACCATGGACTGAGAACATGAGCCAAAAATGTTCCCCTTTATGTCGTGGGTGTTGCATACTGTGTCCCAGTGATGAGAAAGGGACTAACACAGTCTCTTTCTCCAGAATGAAGAAAGGACCCTTGGCTTAGTCTTTTTAGGCTGCTATAAAAGACAAAAACAGAAAACACAGTCTTGGTGGTTTATAAATGACAGTAATGTATTTCTCACACTCTTGTAGGCTGGGAAGCCCAAATCAGGGCCCAAGCAGATTCAGTGTCTCATTAGGACCTATGTCCTAAGCAGTCATCCTTTCCTTGTAGTTTTGCATAGTAGAAACAGCAAGGGAGCTGTCTTAGGCCTCTTTTATCAGGGCACGGGTCCCACTCATTAAAGCAGATCTAATCACCTAGCAAAAGTTCCAGCTCCCAATACCATCAACTCTGAGGTGAGAATTTCGTATTTCTTAAATTTAATAAGGCACTTAAAATTAATAAGCTTCGTGCCTATATAGTAGAATCTGATACCTAATCACATAGCTGCTGGTGTGGGATAGGTCAGTGTCCTGAGAAGCAGCTCCAGTCTTGCTTACTGGGTGTAAGAGTCTTCCCCTCCTTCTATTGGATGTGGAGGAAGACTTTTTGTTTCATTTCAGTGGTCAGTATTAACTCTATAAATTTAATATGTTCTTTTGGGAGTGTTAATGCAAAAAACTATAAAGAATTTTATTGAACACCACTTAAAAGTTAGATCCTGAAGTAATGTAACTGTTAAGTCAACCTTTCACTCAACAATGAAGCTTTAAATTAAGGTGAAATTAAGGAACACAAATTTTACATTGATCGTTTTTTATTATAACATATAATCTTCCAGATTATACTTATTTCTCTTAACTCCTCTTTTGCAGTCATTTTCTTATGTGTTAATTTTGGAAAATTTTACTAAATTTGTATGGAATCTTTCAAATATTCTAGTTTATCTGGTTTTGCTCGATCTCCTCCTTTGCTCTTGTCCTCTATCCTAACTCAGCCATTAATTTCCATGGGAATACCATGCAGATTCTGTTTTTACCATAAGTATAATCACTCCAAATTTCAATGCATGCATATATTCACTCTTGAACTGTATTTTCCTCTTTTTTTTTTTTTTTTTTGGATTTCATCACTGCTATCCAGACCTTGAGTCTCCTTCAGTCTAACCAGTAACTTTAAATGACTGCCATTTCACTATCCTTTACCACAGCCTCTGATTTTGATTCCTTGCACAACTGTCTACTTCTGTTTTTTTTTTTTTTCTTTTTAATTACTTTTGCTTTATTTCGTTCCCTTAGCGAAACAGGTAAAGTTGATTTATTAACTTGGTTGGCTTGGGAGCCACCTGGGGGATTAGTTGAAGCACACTTCTGGGTGTGCCTGGGTGGGTAGTGAGGGTGTAACTTGGGGTCCTGTATCTAGGCTCTTGCCCCTTCCTCTCTGGTGCTGCTCCCTCACTTTGCTCCCGGCCACAGTGGGTTAAACAGCTTTGCTGGGCTGTCCAAGTCCTTTAATTCTCACATCGTGCCACTATATACCCCAAAAGCTAACCAGGTAAGTCCAGGATTTAATGTTTTCCTGCTGTGTTTTAGTCTTGTTTTGGTCTATTTCCTTCCATTTTCCCATTCCTCCATTTTAGAAGGGAAGTGTTTACTCTGTGCCATTCTATTTTGGGAATAAATGACATGCTTTTTAAAATTTTTAGAGTCTCACAGGGAAGAGTTGCCTCAAGTGTCAGAGGAGACTTTAGATGTGGATTTTTCTTTTGGGATGTGTTTGCTTTTTGTAGTAATGCATTAGCAAATTCTCACAAAACTAGTGACTTAAAACAACAGCCTTTTATGATTTCATAGATTCTGTAGGTCTGAAGTCTGGACATGGTACAGTTGCCTTTCTGCTTGGGATGTCACAGGGCCATGATCAATGTTTCTCCTAAGTCAAGTTCTCCTCTAGAGCTCAGGGCCCTTTTCCACACTCATTCAGGTTGTTGTCAGAATTTGACTTGGACTTTTGAGAAATAGTGGAACTTTTGAGATTGTGGGGCTTTTGGGGGATAGAATAAATGCATTTGGCATAGTGACATGGACACGAGACTTTGGGGTTCAGGAGTGGAATGTAATGGTTGGAAACCAAACTGTGCCCCCGTGGGCATTGGTAGCTGATGGGCATTTGGAAAGTGACTGGATCCTGAGGGTTCCAACTTCATCAGTGCATTAATCCACTGCTGAGATCACGGTTTGGTAAAATTGTTGGGAAGTAACAGAAATAGGATGGGCTAATCAAATGAGAAGATCTTAGGGTCATGACCTTGGGAACTATATCTTGTTCCCGGCCCCTTCCTTCCCGACTCTCTCACTTGCTCTCACTGCTTCCTGATGCCCAGGATATGAGCAGCTTTCCCTTTTTATACTATTTAGCTGTGCTATTTCTGCCCAACCACAGGCCTAGAATAATTGAACTGGTCAACCATGGACTCAATCTTCTGAAACCATGAACCTAAATAAATATTTTTTTCTTAAAATTTATTTATGCCAGGCATTTTGTAATAGTGGTGCAAAACTAACACAAGTCCTCTGCTGATGAATGTAGAATCATGTTCCATCACCTATTTTGTGCCATTGTTCCAGAAATCCTCTTTTCTCCAACATAATTCCTTTTTTTCCTCTTTCCTTCCTGCTGAATAAGTATACAAACATTTTATTTCACCTATTTTAAATCATTTCTTCCTTCATTAACCTCCATGGCAATTATATTCTTTTCCATTGCAGAAAATCTAATCAAAGCATTTGTCTTTACCTGCTGTTTCCAAATACTTTACGTTTTCTCTTAAAACCACTCTAATCAGACTACTTCATGAAAGTACTCTTTTATGGTTTACTAATGATAGCATCAATAAATCCAGTGGTCTATTCTTAGTCTTCCTTTTGTTTCACCTGTCAGCAGCATTTAACACAGTTTGTCACTCTTTTCTTTGTATTATAGTTTCTTCTATTGACTCCAGAACAACAAACATTGTTAGTTTTTCTCTTAACAAACGAATATCCATCTCATCTCTTTTGCCATTTTCTACTTTTCTTTAAGTCTTAACACTGCAGAGTTCATTCCTACACTTCTTTGTCTTTTGTACCTACACACATCCCACTGAAGATCACCACCAGTCCATGGCTTTAAATGTCATTTTTCATTGAGCATTTCCCATTCATTTCCTTCTACTCTATTAGAAGTATACATTGTGTTTTTTATTTTAAAAATTAACTAGAATTTAACATGCTCACTTAACTGGAAGAAGTAGTTTAATCCACACCATTATCATCCTCAAAAACAATGTAAAGATTTAATTCTGAACATGTTATTCCAGATTTATTATGCCCTTTGTTCATTTAATTCTATTTTAAAGCTTCAAATTAAATGTTAGGACTATTATTTTATGTAGAACATTCTAATTTACATTTGCTACTCTATTTTCCAAATCCAACATACTCAGACTATTTTTCTTCTTCCTGAATTTCGTTCTATTTTAATGAAGTGAAATATTATTGGGAATAATTCCTGTTAGGTTTATATGTTTATCTGGGAATATCTTTATATGTGATATCATTTTTCCAAGTATGACCTTAGTATCAGGAGTGATATTTATATTTATTTAACTCCCACAAGTCCTCGCTGTCATAAGGTATCACTGTCACAAGATGTCATATAATCTATAGTATACAAGTGAGAAAAACATCTGGTGCTTGTTCTCACTGGGCTCAAAATGATATTATATTCACTATTTGAAATGAAGTATTTTATAGTAAAATACAATTTGTCTTAGATTTAGCTACTTACATATTTTTACTAATTTTCTTAAACATATGCAGTTTTCTCATGAAAAACATTTTACATCGTGATTTTCCATTGGAAAAATTTAATTACTATCCCATAAAAATTAGTAAATCCGATGTCATGCATTTACCTGGCAGAAAGTTAACTCTAAAATAATATATTTGCCATTTGCCAAGACACTGTCAACATATTTTGTTTCAATCACTTTTCTGTCCGCACATGTTCTTTTTTGTTGTACTGTAATGTTTTCTAAATACATCTGCAAATTTGTTAAAAAAGTTCTGCTTAAATATGAAAAGGAAGTTGATCTTAAGAAGTGCTATATATGGTAAACATTATTCTATAGGGAGGAAGTATCACATTTAAGTCATATGTCTGCTTATTCCATATATAATTCAAAGATATCTTTGGTCAGCTCAAAATAGATTCTTGCTAACTCACAAACTAAAAGTGGAATTGGTAAGAGAATACAGAATGGGTAATTCCTGCATAATGGTAACGATGAGTTGTTGCGAAGTTTGTTTATATATTTATGGCTGATTCTTTTTGATGAATTCTATTCTATATATAGTGCATGTGCTTTTGGCAATGTGTAGTTTATAAGAATGATGCCGTGTTTACAATAGTCCTTGCTTGTAATGAATACAAGCATGTTTGTTTATCTGAAAAACTAAGAGTCTTAAATAATTTTCCAGATAAATCGACTGAAGAATCTTAGATTTGATTGGTTTCTAATTCTTAAAATCATAAACTATTTCATATACATTTATATAGATGATGGTGTAACTAGTTTAAATATTTTGAACGCCTTTTTGAAATTGTTTTTAGACTCAAGTTTAAGAGATATAAAAGAACTGTCCTGACAAAACTGAACTATAATCCATTGCTTTTTAAAATTTTATATATATAGTGACGAGTAAGTGAATATGTGTAGAATATATATAATGTATTGTTCTAGCAAATCCTTGTGACTCACTGGATTATAAGCATTGTCAGACTTCTTCAACAATCGTATATGGTTTTATTTATGATTCCAATTTTTTTCTTAGTGAAGTAGACTAGGTGGGAAATTAGATCTTAAAACTTTTAAAACTGAAATAAAATAGCTACACCGAGTTTTATTTCTGCAAGTAGTAACCATTGATGACTATGAATATGGAAATGATAGTGTAATTTAAAAGATTTTAGAGCACTTTTAATGATTGTTTTTTAACAACTAAATTTATGACTTATTAAAGAACTTATCATTAGACTTTACAGATAATGGAAATGTAATTAAAGTTATAGCCATATTTTTAAAAGTCATAACAGCACTGTAAAATATTAGCCCTGTGACTTTGTACTGCATGTCAATTTTAACTAAGGAAACTTCCAATACCACAGGAAAAAGAAAGTTAGACAAAAAGAAGGGAAGAAGAAGGAAGGCAAGGAGGAAGGAAAGAAGGGAGAGAGAGAGGGAGGGAGGGAGGGAGATCTTATAGAATTCTACTGATTTGTGCTATAAATTATTTTAAGAGAATAGTTGAAGAATATTTCTTAAGGATCACTGTCACTCAGAATTTACCCATCACTTTTACCATTGGTTCTTCTCAAACTGCCATCAGTCTCAAAGACATAAATTAGGTACAACCATTATCTGTTGATTTGCATTGTCTAGAAAGAAAGTAAAATATTTAGATGAAGCCAGTTCGCTAATATTAAAGATGTTTTTCTGACAGCTAGACAGTATTCATCTCAGTTTATTTAAAAAACCAATTAAAGTAAGGCCTTACAGCAATAGCTAACTCTTTGTATTGTATTAAATTCAAAACAACCCATGCTTTATTTTTCTCATATTTTACTTTTGTTTCTGTAAGAGTGGTACTATGGGGTATGTCATTTCCTCTAAATTTTACTTGCATCCTAAATTCATTGTATCTGGTAAGCTGCAGAAGGCAAGCACCTAAATGATCAGTAAGATAAATATGTGCCAGAGAATAAGTGAAAAACTCCTCCATAAAATTTAGAAGGTTGTTTTGTTCTCTGGAACCCAGAAGTCTGGGGTGTAGCAGAGTAGTCTACTGAAAGTAAAAGTCAAGTTTCTATACCTTATACACCTCACTCATGAGGGAGGAGATACAGCACCCATAAAACCTCTGGATTTTGGTGGCAGCATAGTCCCGTTTTTCACTGTGCAGCTCTGAGCCATTCCCTAAGTAATGTGTACGCTTTGAATGGGGTCCTGCAGGAGGGGACTCTGTGGGGGGTGTAGGCTGTGACGGTGACTGTCCTGCCCCTTGGGACTTATGACCCAGAAGATCCAGTAATATCTGTGGCAGATATTGCTACATTAATAAAATTTTTGTATTTTGCATTTGTATGACTTGGAGTTAAACACAGGAAGGGAAAATAAGCAACACAATGTTAGTTGAATGCAAAATCAAAGAAACAAGATATTAAAATTGAAATATTTACATGCTATTGGGAATGCAAAATGGTGCGACCATCATGGAAAATACTGCGAAGATACATATCTGAAAGAAATGAAATTGGGATCTCAAAGAGATAATTATACTTTTGTATTCATTATAATATTACCTACAATAGCCAAGATATGGGAAAAATCCAAATTTTTATCTACAGAGGAATGGATAGAGAATATGTGAATATGTGATTTATCTATCTATATGTAGAATATGTGAATATGTCTATATGTAGAGATATATATATAGATATATAAATATAGAGCAAGGCAAATCTCAAACCTACACAGTAGAGTATCATTTACTTATAGACTTGTAAAAAAGACATTTTACCATTTGCAATGAAAAGAATAAACCTGGAAGATATTATAGTAAGTTACATAAGTCAGGCAGAGAAGAACAAATTTTGCCTGATTCCATTTACAGGAGCTAGCTAAAATAGGCAAATTCATAGAAAGAAAGAATATGATGTCAGTTTTCAGGGTCTAGTAGATGAGTAAAATGAGGAGGTGTTTCTCACTGAGTCGAAAATTTCATTTTGTAAATGAATAAGTTCTGGAGGTCTGCTGTATAACACGGTATCTATAGCTAGCAATATGGTATTGTGCACGTAAAAGCTTTAAAATTGTAGATATCACACTAAATGATTTTAACGCACACACACATAAAACTACAACAAAAATAAAAACAAAACTACAAATAAACCCAAAATGGAGTATGAGAATGCTCTTGGAGTTGATGAACGTATTTAACACTTGGATTGTGACTATAGTATTGTGGGTATATGCCTATGGTTAAATTCAGCAAATTATATATATACATTAGAAATACGGTTTAAAATATTAATTATTCCACAATAAAAGTGTTAAATATTTTTGAAATAAAATAAAAAATAAACTTTCTTTTGAAAAATGGAGCTGTTATAAAATAAGAGATACATCCATAAAGAATAAAACTCTTAACATTCAGTTAGTTAATTATCTTATTGGATCATTAAACAAATGATCGAATACTAGTAAATCTAAGTAAAAGCTTTGAATTTATTCGCGAGTCATTTCAACAATGCATGCTGACAAAGCTATGAAAATTTTTTTCGTGGCAGAGATTTCAAATATCAACATTTTTTATACTTACTCATGCTACTGAGTTCTTTTTATGATTTGTTTGGCATTTTTAGAGATTGAACTGAATTCTTGTTGTGAGTTGTGAGGAGTCAAGGTATAATGGTATAATTAAGATTTTAGGCTTCTTAGTTAAACCATGAATATTCAAATGTTAACTTATTAGATATTGGCCAATGCAAATATTATGGTCTTTAGTAGTTGTCTTAAATTCTCTTAGCCCCAGTTTACTGCTCTGTGAAGTGGGTTAGTAATGGTACTAGGTCAGAGGTTTAAGTGAGACAGGACATGTTAAGTCCCAGCAACAGGTAAAGCTTTCAGTCAACATTAAGTATCAATATTCGAGAGACCAGATATCAGTTTTTTCATTGAAAAATCACAACTCTTGCCAGTGTGAAAATAGTGTTCTGTTATTTTAGGCCATATCTATGAAAAGATAACTGGAAATGTAGCTAGTTATCTGATTGTGTGGAAAAAAATTTAAATACAGCTTATGAATAAATTGTTAAGAATTGATTGTATATCAGTGGCCCAATAAATATTCATTTTTTGACTGTAAGATGTCTACCTAGCTATACACTCTTTAAAAGTATTAAATTATGTGGCAGTTCTAGTTACCTCTATGCTAAATTGTGTTATTAGTGCCCAACTATTGCATCCTTTTTTGCCCAAGTTACATTTTTCATGTTTCTCTAGCATTAAGGCTTTTTCAAATTAAACATATATATATACAATTTAATATATATGTATCAATCTAATTTAGATTGCAGTGATATCTTCCTTTGTGTTTGATGAAAAGACACAATTTAGTTTCTAAAAATCTTAATACTCATCTTATAGATACTAAGTAAATACTTGTTAAAAGTAATAACATTAATAGAAAGGTGGATTTACTCTCCCAATAGAAGAGCAAAAAAAAAAAAAAAAGCCCAAAACTTTTTTCTTACTATTGACAGAGAGTTCCAACAGCAGAAAATAAATGGGTAATTGTTTTGTCAGTTTCAAGATCACGCACAGAATCACAGCATTTGTTTCATTTCACTCCATGTCTTGGATTGATAGAATCAGCTATTTGGGGAAGATGGTGGTTTCAAAGTACACTGCAGAATTTTTCCATCAAAATCAATATTTCTAAAAAAAGGCATGCATGAGGAATGAAATTTTGTGTGTTTAATGATAGCCTTCACAGTTCTCAGGTCTTTCTCACTGTGAAGGACAAAGCAGTTATCATAAAATAAGCTTGCATCAGGCTCTCCACTGCTTTCTTCAAATTGTGGACTAATTTCTCCCTTTTGGATTTCACTGCCTGAAGTGAAATTGGCTCATTGATTGTGATACATCTTTTTGTGATGCTTTTAATAATTGTTTGCCAGAGAATGTGACTCACAAATTAAATGTTAAAGAGTTTGTATAGAATCGAGAAGCATCAATAGTAAGCTGAACAATCGAATGCATAGTATGTAATGAAATATTGATAATCTTCAAGAAATAAATAACACTGTGAGTAGCAATATCTATTAAAATTCTTATAATTAAAAATAGTCATGCTCAGTGTGCTCACACATTCTGTAATCTCAGCCCTTTGGAAGGCTCAGGCTGGAGGATTGAAAGTTTCAACTCAGCCTAGGCAATTCGGTGACTTAGAGAAACTTGGGGATGTACAGGCATGTAGCTCAGTGCAAAGGGCCTGGATTCAATCCCCAGTATGGTGACAAAAGAAAAAGAAAAAAAAAACAGTCAAAGTCATTCATAATTTGAATATCACACGTAAACTGTTATCCAAACTATAGAAAACACTAATGTGTTAATGATAAGAGAAATAGTTACAAACATGCTGTTATTGGAAAATAAGCTTTACATGAGACAACAAAGGGAAGACTTGTGATCTTGATACTCTGCCTCTTCTGCCACCCTAAGTTTGGGGCAGAGCTGGAATACTTGATGCCCGAGATGTTAACTCATGTTATACTGTTAAAACAACATAAGTAAAGTGGAAAGGATGGCAAGCAATAAGTTTAAATGTCATGCATGGCATCTGCTAATGTCATTGCTGCTCCCAACAGCCTACCACAGGTCACATCTTGGTTTAAAGAGATTTTCACAGCTTGGTTTCGACTGAGGTTTTGTTTGGTGTAACCCATAGTACATAGTGTCTTTGCCTTCTACCCCCAATAACTCTAGTACATCTTGCATATCACTGGACTGGTCATTCACCAATCTGTATTATTTTTCTGTTCAAAATGGCCTCTGTCTTCTTTTTTTATTTGATGCAATTAATTTACTTTCTAATACATCTTTCACCTCTTTCTTCACTTTAGCATCCTGTGGTCTTCCCATGCTGAATGTCTCAATGTCATCTTTCGGTACTGTACTCCAAGATTTTTCAATACTAAGAACTGTCATCCCATACACCATCAATCCTAAAATTTATGGTTTGTGAATCCCTCCTTTAAGATAAGAAATTTTCCTCTAGGATCCTGGTTCTACTGATACTTGTAACACTTCTCCTAATGTATTGAGATTTGCAGTCTATCTTTCTGCTTCTACTACTTGACTTTTAGGGCATTTATCTTTGAATCAAAACCTAACAACATCAAATTGTCAAGAGGTTTTCTTTCATTTGGGAGGAGTTTGAGAATTGAACCCAGGGCTTCATGCATTCTAGGCAAGTGTTCTACCTCTGAGCTATATTCCCAACCCAAGAGATTTTAAGTGTGTGTGTGTGTGTGTGTGTGTGTGTGTGTGTGTGTGTGTGTGTGTGTGTGTGTGTGTGTGTGTGTGAGTGTTTGTAGAAATGCATGAGTTAATGAGCTAAGTAGTTTGGTAAAATTAAAATTCTAACATGTACATCTCAAACCATGATAAATGTTTCCTACAGTTTTTCAAATAGTGAAAATTTCTTTCAACATATATGAATATATAGTTGAAAACAACCCATGCATTGGAAAATTTCAAAGGAAATGCTTTTTCTATTTTCATATTGGCTCAGATTATACTGTGAGCAATACATATATTTACCATTGTTTCTTGTCCTTGACATAAGTTCCTTCCATATCTGTAGTTCTCTTATGATTTGCTGCTTTTCTGCAGAATTTTCACCTGCTTTTCATTCGAGCAACAGAGTAACCATCCTTGAAATTGAAACATTTTTAAAGTAGCTGACACAGGAGCTGTCTGTTTCTGTAAGAGTAAACTTTTCCATGATATCCTGCACCTGTGTCTCAATTAGACTTGCTAAGACAAAATAAAAAAAAAATAGTGAATTTCCATTTGATATGTGCCTGTGTGTGTTTAAGTAGTTTGGCCTAGGGCCAGCAATCTGAAATCTGGGGTGTGGTATTATAGAGCATATATTATTACTTACGTTTTTATAAAATCTGTTTTTCTTTACTGGACTTAGAATATTATTACTAGCGCCTGTTTTTATGATGATTTTGCTCCATTATTGTAATCTTTTCTTATCTAAGTTCCCATTAAAATTGATTTCAAGAATTGATGAAACAGCATATAGTCATTGTCTCCTTTCTTGAATAAAGGCAATTAGCATACGTAGGGCATAGTTTAAAACTATTTTTTAACAGGTTTTAATATTTTTCTTTGATCTCTTTTAAAATACTATGTGCATTTTATTAAACCATACTATTTCAAATAAGAAATATTTACAGGTCTTGTGGAATTCCTTTAATATTTCTCTTCTGTAGTCCATTTTTCTGTAGTCCATTGTTTGTTTTTTGCATACTACCAAGTTCTAAAACTCTATTCTCTGATTTCACCAGAGAGCTCAGGTTATGAATTCAGGTTTTGGTGTCAGATCTAGTTTGCCAGTTCTGCCAGTTATGATTGTTTTCTTGTTTAAGATATTTAACCTTTCTGAGCCCCAGAGAATATTACATTAATACCAGTATGCATATAATTGATTTGACAATATTAAATAAAATAATTCATATAAAACAAAGTGCACATTTTGTAGACCATAAGAAGCATTTAGTAAATATTAGCTATTGTGATTTTTCCTCAGTGTCCATTTGTTTGATAATCCTCGCAGTCTAGCTTCTTCCTGTGTTACTGTTGCTGCTGAGACCCATCATTAACTCATGCATTAAGATATTCTGCAGAACAGCAGACACTGTTCTGGTGGATGGAGATATAGAAAGACAAAAATCCCAATCCTCATGAAGCTTACATTTGAGTTGTGGGGAGATAAAATGCACAAATAAATTAGTTATGTTGTATTTTGGGTAATTAGTGCTGTGGAGAAATACTAAGCAAGAACAAAGTATAGGGACGAAAGGTTTCTTAAACAGGATGATCAGGGAAGCACATACCGAGGAGGTGCTATTTAGATAAAGACAAAAAGGCGTGAGAAAACTTGTGCCTAGATTTTAGGAAGTAGCATTTCAGACAGAGGGCTAATCCTTACAACGTGTAAAAACCCTAATAAAGCCAAAAGATCATAGGGGCTTTGTGCTGCCTAGAGATAAGTTCTAATGATGATACAGACCATTTTCATACTTTGCTTTTCCTCAAGACAGTGGAGATTTTGGGACTTGGAAATCATATCCTTTTCAGGTTAGGATTGCTACATCTGTCTGTTCCCAGTAATAGTGGAGCAAAGGTGCATTAGGAGGCACCCAGGTATAACACCTGATTTCCATACTTATTATTAGTCCCTGTCCTCACAGAGTAAAACACCTGTACCTACTGCTGATTGGGGTCATCGCCTCTGTCTTCCCCGGTGATCCCTTGACACGAAGTTCAGAGCCTGTGGCAGCAGCTATGATTTGAAGTTCAGTGAGCCACTTGTGATATCTCCTGACAAGTGTGTTCTCTGTTGGGCACTGAGATGTCAAGCAGTAGAGAGCCTGGAGTGTCAGAGCCAGGAAGCACAAAATCTTTAAGTGACTGGAAGGGATGATAAGCCAGGTCATGCCTGCTCCCACTCCTTCATGAAGGATCTATGGATCTTCCTGTTGTTGATAGAGCATGGTGCCATGATTTCTGACTCCATAAATACACTGTATGGAAGATAATGAGCCATCTTTTCAGAAGGGTTCTTTCAGTCCCACCTTCAGGAGACTGTTATGGCTTTGTGTGGAGTTATCTGCTTTTAGCTGGTGTGGTAAAATATTTGACAAATGGGTCCTCCGGACATGGGCTTACTCTCTCACCTCCTTCATGCTAAATGAGTACTCTGAACAGGTGCTGTGCTGTGTGGGATTAGATTTCTATGCATTAAACAGTCCATAAGCCACTTACTAGTAATGTTGGCTGGGGTTCTACAAAAAGGAAACAAAATTCACCTGAAGATGTGTCTTTTTAATCCATGAAGGATGGGAGGAGGCTGAAGTAGGCAATTTTCTACTTTCCGGCTGGTATCTTTCATAGGAAGTAGTGCCATATCCAGAGCTCAGTATTGGTTTCAATTGTTGAGAAGTTGGATAAACAGACATATAGGTAGATGAATTTGCCTTGGGAAGTACAGATCATAGTTTTATGTCCATATTTACTCTTTATGCACACCACTGTTGCCATCTAGTCCACCCTGAACTTGATCACAGATGAATTATTGCACTGAAAATTTTGGTTACAGTATTTTCCTTTTCCCAGGATACCCAAGTAAATGACCATATGTAGGTCTCTTTAGAGTTATTGTTTTATATATTTACCTTTGTGTTTCTAGGTCATTCTTCCTAGAGACTTATATACTGTACACCCATATCTAAAGATGGGCTTAGGTCTGGGAATTAAGCACAGAATAGAAATTTTATTGTAACAACTGCTCTCAACTTTGTGCTTCCCCATTGCTCTTTTAAAATATTTTTACTTCTTTTGGCTTACATTTGTGATGTTTTTGGGACATCATGGTCTTCATCTTCATACATTTTTGCAGATCAAGTTCCCTTACCTGCTCCTCTGACCTCACCACTGAAGGAAAATTGGAAGGAAGTATCCTAGTTTTCACCACAATCATAGAAGTTTCAGCAAACTTGCCAGAGTGTCCTGAGGCCAAAATTGCCTGTCAAAAGAGCCAAAGGTGTTTCGGGAATAAACTTATTCACAAGATGTTGAAGCTCAGTCATTCACTACAGCTAGCCAGTTAGAAGCGCAGTCTTGGTCAAAGTACTGTGGGACATTCAGAGTGAAACAGTGGTGTCTTTGGCCAATTTAGGTTCCCAGAGTTGGAAATCTGTAAGGTGCACTCTCATGGCTGCCATATTAGATGGATAAAAATAAATCCATCCAGATGATGGGGAGGAGTGGGCTGAAAATGCAAATAACTATAGCAGTAAAAGTGAAATATATAAATGGAAAAAGTGGGTAGCTTGGCTACTGGAGAGGAATACTGCTCAAATTTAAGATAACTAGATAACTCTATGTTGGGGGAAAAAAATGCTTTGATACTGTGAGAGAATGATCATTTCATGGAAAAATTGGATCTGTTTTTTTAAAGCTAAATATATAATATGAATTTTACATTATGAAAATTAATTTAAAAAAGAAACCTTTTGAGGTAACATAACAGAATATATCCCAAAGATAATTTTGGCCTAAAAATTGTAGTTTTCTATTTGTTTATCTCAATGGAAGACCCATTATTTTTCCTTCCTACATATCACAGAGAGCACATTAGAGCTCTGATAATTCACTCTGGGCTCCCAAATTCAGGACCTGATGACTCCATCCCTGATCCTTTCTTTTCTGTGCCTCCGAGTACTGGAATTCTTGACATTGCTACACAAAGCGAAGGCTGAGATAGCCGGGGGAGGCACATTCCCCGTCTTGTGCTCTGCCAATGTTATGGTCGTTACAAAGGCTGCCTCCGAGAATCCCTATGAGTTGTCATTGATACACTTTCCAATACATTACCAGACTTACAGGCATCTCTGCATTTCCATTACCATTTCAACCCTAAGACCAATAATGTCATTTTTACTCTTTGATTTTTTCACAAAATATTCCCTTCCATGGGCATCTATAGTTTGCCCACTCTATTTTGCAGATTGACATATTGAGAACACCCAAATTCCTGATTTTTTTCTTGCCATAGAGAAAATAATATGAATTGAGTTCATATCATTTGCTCAGCACTTCTCATTTAATCCTAAAACAAACTTCTGTGGCAGTATTGACATGAGGCCATTTCAAAATGAGGGGAATGAGGCAAAGAGCTCATAGATAGTGGGGAATGAGAATTTGAATGTAGGTTATCTGATGAACAAGCCTTGTGGCTTTCAGAAGAGGAGGAAGTGTTTTCATTAAATCTCAGCAGAGGAGCTATGCAGCTACTATTCTCCAAGCTGTTTGCTTGGATGACAGTCTGAGCAGATGTGGTCTTTGTTCCGGGTTGTCCTCTAGAATCTTCCTTTTTCCCTCCTCATATCCTGCCCTTTTGTCTTTGGACTTCCATTTAATACTTCTATAGTCATTTCTATTTTGTTTGATTTTTTAATTACAAAAATATTTTCACACTAGACTATATTGTGGAAGAGAATATATTTATAAAATATAAAATCTGACCTATTATGTCTATGTTTTGTTTGATTTTTAATTACAAAAATATTTTCCCACTAGACTATTTTGTGGAGTAGAATATATTTATAAAATATAAAATCTGACCTATTATGTCTATGTTATTGTTTTTTCCCTCCAGTCTCTCATAATGTCTTACTTTTATAGACTTCATATCAATGTCTCCTTGTGTGTTTTCTAGGAGCAGATACCAAGATAGGACTGGATGTTCAATAGATTTATTGAGAAATACCTGTGTATTTCTCAGGCAAGAGTTGGAAAGGGTCTGGAGACCATGATGCCCACTAGTTCCAGTAAAAGACAACAAAATGCAAAAAGGATTAACTAGGATGAGTCTCGAACTGTAAGGCAGTTCTAAAAGTTTCAGTGTGGTGGTGGAGTGCCACAACACCTGGCCTGTCCATCAGTTGTGCTGTGTGGCTTTATCAAGGTCACCAAGGTCCACTCGTTGTGTAATATATGTCTGTTTTTCCGTGGATATTCCAGGAGCTGCTCTTCCATAGTCCTTGTGGACCTCTTGTTCTGAGAAATAAAAGGGAGAAGTTAATAGTATGAAATATAGTCTATGACCCTGCTGTTGATCTAGAGGCAGCAACTGTTTTCTCTCTTCTTCATCATTCTAAACCTCCCAGATATCCGCTCATCAAGTCTTCATAACTTATTATGCCTTAATTGTGTCGCTCAACATTTCATTTCAGAGCATCTGAACCCTTCAGACTAGAGTTGCTGTGCTTTGCTCATACTTAGGATTCCAGAGAAATTCTCAAGTGGATCATCTGGTTTCCATATGTTTTATTTTGTTATTGTTTTCATTGTATAAAAGTAGGCCCACTTCCTTCGGCTGAACACAATCAGTTATCCTTTCTTACTGGCTGGTTACTGAACACAAGAAATTCAGAGTTTCTTGATAGCAGGCATAACTTGTATTCTATGTCTTTTTGCAAGAATATGTCTCCTTTGTGGGTCAGAACAGCCAACACTATAGATCTCAGGGTAGTTTTGGACAGGAATAAAAGTTCTCCAGTGAGTCATCAGGAGTGAGGAAAAGAGTAATAATAAGATGGCCCACTCACATTTCTACCATTTGCCTCTTAGACTCAGGCAATCTTCCTGTTGGAGACACACTATCAGATAGAGATTTTGATGTCATGCATACACAACTTCATGAAGAATGAGACACTATCTCTTCTGAGTGTTGCTTTCAATGTAGAGATTTAGGTATGCATTTAGAAGGTTGTTCCATTTTTCTATGATGATGGTTATTTCTGGATGGTAAATGATGAGTTTTCTTGGGTGAACCCATTGGTCATGGGCTCATTCTAATTCCTCCTAAGTGTAAGTGGGTCTGCTAGTTGGATGCTTTGTTAAAAGGGTTGTATACCTGTAGATTAGGAATTCTGTGGTCAGGCCTGAGTTCCAGCAAGCAGGAAAGAGAAACTCATACCCTGAGTAGGTTTCTGTTTCTGTGAAGATGGACCACTGCCCCTCTCTGCCAAGCAGACTATTGATCCCTTAAAAAATAGTGCCACATTGGGATGACTGGTGCTGCTAGAAAATGAAACATGTTCCCTCGAGATTTATGCATTGAAACTCTAACCATCAGTGTAATTGTATTTGGAGTTAGGTACTTTAAAGAGGTAAGTAAGATTACATGTGGTCGTAACAGTAAGGTCCCAATAGGATAGGATTAGGATTCTTATAAGAAGAGAAGGACAAGGCGAATCACATACTCTCTGTGCATACACTCAGAGAAATGAACATATCAGGACACTTGGCTTGCTTCTCGAAAGCCAGTAAGAGAGGCCACATCAAACCCATGATCTTAAGCTTGTAGCCTCCAGAACTGTGAGATAATGGTTGTCTGCAATTTAAGCTCATTTAAATTCCCAGTATCTGGTCACAGTTGTCCAGCAGACTAATATGGCTGCTAACAGGATGGAAATTCAGAGATGCCATCCTGGAAGTGTGTTGATTATGCTCTCCATGGTAGGGGAGCAGGACCTTTCCCAGAATGGTGCCCCTATTAGCTTATTGTTTGTCAGGTAGACCATTGTAGCAGAGATAGAATTCCTTTAGATATAAGAGCAATCTCTAAAATTCTAATAAGGTATATTTTTCACTCAAATTTTAATCTAATGTCTACATGTTGAAGACTGCTAGAGAAGAGATGATTAATATATCCTATACCTGAGAATTTCCAATATACCATGAAAATTTCAATAGTGTATTTCTGCAAATGGTATCTTTCACCTTCAGTTTCAAAAGTATTTTGTTGAGCTTTCAAAAAAATAAGTAGATTTATCTTGAATATGCTTTTATGGTCCATTCATTAAATCATCAGTACAAGTAAATATGTTTGATGATTTACAAATCTCAAAATAAAGGTGTCAGAAAATTTTTTCTGAGTTTCTCAGAGTTGACATCTCTAAATTACATTTTTTCTGTGCATCTAATATGCAATTAACTTAGGAGCTTGTAGGAATAAAACAATGAACAAAGAGATGCTCTGCCCAGTCTTGGTGAAATGATAGAGTAATGGGTCCCTTGTCAAAGTTTTACTTCAAGAGTCAATAACAAATATTTGTTGTGTATTTTGATGTGGCTTCTGAGCCCTGTGTATTTGCTCCAACTCAGTTAACTTCTGAGAGTCACGAAGTGTAGGATAACGAGAGGAAACACTGGGTGGAGTTTGGTGTTTTAGTCAGCAGACATACTGTAATAGGGTAAGTGAGAAGGAGCACTGTCTCAGTGTGTGCGGCAAGCTGGAAGTAAAACATAATGGCAAATAGAGAAAACCCACCCAACATGCCAGACCAAATCCAAACCTAGTCTATGACCTATACAAATAGGATGTGACTATATCTTTTTAATTGTTTTATATTATTATTCCTATTCTCTTAAGTCAGGTTATAGACTATGTGACAAATAATTAAAAAAAATACGAGATAGCTCTCAGAGACAAAACTATCTTAAATATTTACCAAAGTATTTTAATCTTTTAAGGTATTACTATTATTTTTGTACTGACCAAAATCTTTTTGCAGAAAACTAGTGCTGTAGTGTGTGTCTCTGTAGCTGTGTGTATGTGTCTACGTGTTCACAGATGAGCACAACTTTTGCTTTTCTCCTATGCGATCTAGTTTTTTTAAAATACTATACCTATTCTATAGTTTATGCTAAACTACTGTTCTATATTATGTTGCTAATCTTCATAAGGAAATACCTTTTCTTTCCTCAGATTGATTTAATACATTCAATTCATATTAAAGTTTATTCCTGGGACCTTTAGCTATATAACATAAATATGTCCAAGTAAGAACTTGCATTATTTTTCATACTATCAACCTCAAGGACAATAGCATTGGGACAATTTAATAGTGCTCCACAAAATTAAATACATGGAACTCTTTTGTTGTGATTGCCTAGGAACACATTGTATTGGAAATTGCCTTTAAGAGTCACAGTAGAATTGAGCCAAGCAGAAGATTTCACTTTGTGAATTTAGCGTGTATGTAAACTCCTTTAAAAATTAGACCCTGAGATATGGTGGTAGAGTTGCTTCACAGATAAATAGAAAAATGTCTACTTCAAAATTGGTCATATTTGCTAAAATTCTACAAATTGTCTCATTTTTCTCACATAATTTCATTGCTAGACTAGATAGTTATGACGGTGTATCTTTTAGTAACTTGAGTGATTTCAATGTTATTATTTCTTATAACTTATCTTCTATTTTGAATGTGATTCCAGTGGCAAAGGCTTATGAATAAAAATATAGTAATATCTGTTGTATCATATTTGTGTCTGAAAACAGTAAAAGAAAGGAATACTCAGTGTTCAGGTAGGCATGAATAGGTCCAGTTCTGCTACTGCAAACTCTGTTGGTTTTGTCTTTTTTTTTAATAATATGAATAAATGTTCTTTGGTGTATTATTATTAGTCACTGAATGCTAGTTCAATTGGTTTATAATTTTTAGAAAGTATCCTATTTACTAGTACTCACATTTTTGGTGTAAACATTAATGTGTATGTCACTTTGGTATAATTAGATAATTATGGTCTTTTTTGATTTGAACAGTGATCCACACCTGAAAATGCAGGAGCATGCAGAAACATATTATTCCTGCAGCATAAATTATTGCTGAGTTTTATATTTAGGTGATATGTAATAACATTGTTCTACATAATTATCTAAAATGGTAGGCAGCCCAAGAAATTCTACACATGAGATAAACCAAAACATCAAGCTCCTTGGTGTTATGTCAATAAACCATGTAGTATCTGGATGGAGTCTCCTGATACTTTGGAATTAGTTGATATGGACCCAGACTTCCTATTTCATGACCTGTGAGAACTTACACTCTTTCTCCAAATGTTGTGGGTAATTACTGGGGCTTTGTGACAATGATTCCTATATTGTCTGACTTGTGGTTTTTTTTCATACTGTACTTTACCCCATCCAAATTGGAAGTGAAATTTACTCCCATTCTCAAAATTTAGGGGGAACATTCCCAAAGAAAATGTTAATAACTGAGATGTTTCCACAGAAGACTATTATGGAAGGAAATTGTGATCAGGTGCTGGAGCTGAAAAAGTTGTGGCTGTATATCAATTGGTAGCTCTAGGTGAGTGTTGCAATTGAGGAAATAAGCATGTAGTTTTTATTAGGATTGCTGAGCTCCTTAGATGTCTAGAGCTACATGTGTTCATTATTTCTTCAGTAATGTCTTTCTCTGAATGCAACTCATTTAGAAGAATCAGAGCCAAGATAAACATCATAAAATATAAATATAAAATAGCTCTTATAGGCAGATCCGCCACTAGATTCTAAGATCATTGGATGACATTTTGAAGAGAAAAACAGCTTTTGCCATAGCACTACAGTGTCTCCCACAAGTAATTGGTTTTTTGTTTGTTTGTTTGTTTGTTTTCTCCCACAAGTAATTTGTTAATTACAAAGGAAAAAATGTTGACATTACAATGGAGTGCCCGGTAGACGAATCTTAACCAAATGACCAAGGTTAAAATCACCAAAGAGAAGACATATTAGTATTATGTTCTCCCACTATTATGTATTTACAGGAACAATCATTACTTCAGTGCTATCCTTGCCAAAAGTGCCTAAGCTCAATTTAATTGTGAAAATACATTAGACAAATTCTACTCATCTACAAAACAAAAATGTCAAGATAATGACAGACATGGGAAGGCAGTGGAATTATCACAAATAGAAGTGCAAGAGACACAAATATTAAATGCAAAGTGGCTTCAATTGGATCTTGGGAAAGAAAATAAGTCCTTAGACAAAAGAAAATGTGAATTCAAGTGAAATTTGTTAGTAGCGTTGTCTTGTTAATTTCCTGGTTTTGAATATTGAATTATGGCTACCTAAATTGTCAACATTAGGGAAAACTGAGGAAAGAATGCATGTGAATCTTCTGTAATACATACCTAATGTTTTTAAAGTTCAAAATTATTTCAAGATTAAAAAGTTAAAACAAAATAAAACAAAAACAAAAATAATTTCAAGACATTTTTGTGTACCTCTGTTCAGCTATATTTGAGAACGATGTCCCGTGGGGATTTTCAAATGAATGAATTGAAAAATTCTTTAATCTTTTTATTTGGGTTTCTCTTACTTCCCAGCAAGAGAAATGCAAGTATATATTTTTTTATTTCCACATCGAGTTCGTATTGGCCTATCTAGAAAATGCCTTGTAAGCAGCAAAGTGTTTCACATAAGGGAATTTCCCAAATAACTTTTATATTCAAGGCAATGATTTTCTTCATTTTAATAATAAATTTGCATGGGTGACTTTCTGTAATATGTTTTCATTTTTCTGTCCTTGTTGTGTAGTATAGAGAAGATTATTTTTTTCAATGACACCGAGTCATCACTGAACATAAATCATCTTGTATAATTTTGTGTGATGACATCATGATTGATGCAATTGTAGAAATTTATGTTTTTACCTTAATTGACCTCAGATTACTAAGATTTTTTTTGTCTATTTTTATAGTTTTTATTGCTATCTCTTAGCTTTTATAATTCCACCACATTTTCCTGCTTTAAAACTTGATTATGGCTCTTCCCCTCTAGAATTTGCTGCTGTACATTTGCTGTTGGCAAACCCAATTTTATAGAAATCAATTAAAGCAAGAGTCATCCTCTGAATAAAGATTTCTCATATTATCAAAGTTCATGAGTTTTATGATAAATATTTTGGCCAAGAATTTTGTTTTTGTTTTTGTTTCTTGATACTCATTTGTATGGACTATGAACTGTAAGGTTGAATTCATTGAATGCATGCCCTTTGGAAATGATAGTGTGATTCTATCAGAAATTAAAGATCATGCCTTAAATTTTGATTAATATTTTTCTGCATAAATTTTCCTTTTTGTTTTATTGTTTTTCATTTTCCCTTTTTAATTAGTATGTGCATGTTTGTGGTGCATAATAAATACTTTGATCATGAGGAATTGGTACACATACATGTAACATTTTGATGCGTTTTACTTCCCCTTCCCTTCCCTTATGTTGTATAGTTTTCTTTTTTTTCTTTTTTTTTATACCAAGAACATGTATTGGTACATTATATACATAATGATCATAATCAACATGGTTATTTTCTACCTGTACATGATGTATTTTGGCTTTCCCCCCTCCCCTCCCTTCCATTCACCCACCCCTCTATGGAAAAGTGTAAATAAACTTGTTACATATAGTTTTCTTAATAAATCATCAGCACTTCTGTTTATTACCATTCTGTTCACTATGATAGACCATTTCCAAAAATGGTCCATAAGAAAGGAACATCATCTGATGACAAGAAGAATGGAGAGTTACTCCCTTCGGCAGATTAAGACCTTCTCCATGTGCCAGGTCCTGTGATTATTTCTTCTTGCTTACAGAACTTTACATGACATCTTTTGTGACAAGCCCTTTGTTCTTGCTGATTCGAATATGGAGACTTTCTTTTTTGCTTAAATATATTCATTCCCTGCAGCCACCTTAAATGCCTACCCCCTTTATCATGGTCTCCTTCAAAACTTGTCCCTTGAACACATATTGGACGTGTAATTAATCTGAGCTGATTGCACTTTTCTTTGCTGCCCATATGCATCCATTATTCATTCTTCTTTCTTTTTCCTCCTTGAAGTCAGCAGCAGCTATGCTGTGCTGTCATTTCCTTGGCGTGGAGTCAATTCTCTTTCCTGCCAAGTGCCATAGATCCTACAAAGTGCTTCTGTAGCAGTAGTAATTGTGTTACCTAATATAAATGAACAGCATAGCTTCAGAATCTTTACTAAAAATAGCACAGAATTTTGCAAAGGTCTCCCACTGATTTTTCACCAGACTGATCTAATCTCTACTAATAGTCTTAATTCCTAAATTGGCATTTTAGTCATCCTCTCTGTTTTCCCACTCTCATGCTAAATAATTTTTCTCATTGTATGTAGAGTACTGGTTCCTCATTGCTGTTTGTTGTTTTCCCTTAGAGAACTTATATATAAAATATGTCTAGTCTTGGAGAAAGGGGAAAAGGAATTAACGAGAAGATTCAGGATTTTCCATTATTCCTTATTCTTGTCAACTTTTTGTCCATCAGCCTCTGACCAAGATCTCATTAGAGGCTGTCCAGTGTATTTTGTCATTTGTGGTGGTCAGTTGGTGAGCAAATATGTTGACCACTGACAGTACTCAGAGTGCATTGTTCACTGAGGAGAAATGATGTAATGGAGAGATCTCTGGGCAGAGAGCCAAGAGAGGAGGGTTTTAGATCCAGCTCCGTCAACTGATTTCTGAGTATCAATGTGTAAGTTTAATTCAAACTTCTGAAAACAGATATGACTACATGCATTTAAAATTTTATCTCTAATGCTTCAGAGTCTAGACTATGCTATTTCTTTAGGAATTTACAATTTAGTTTATATGGAGATTGAGAAGCGGGCCATTATGCCAAATTGCTATAAGAATTTTAGGGCACAGAGATCATGTCTCATCCTCTCTACCATCCTACCTGCCAAGACAGACTCCCTTTGTTCCCGTAGAGATACCACTGACAGATGATATTCACATTTAGAACACAAATTCATATATCTGCATGGTATTACGAGCTGTTTCACTAACTTGTGCCTCCCACCTGTCATAATAAAAGCCAGTGAGCCTGGAGCAGTGCCTCACACTTGTAGTTTCAGTGGTCAGAAAGCCAAGGTGGCAGGGTCACAAGTTCAAGACAAGTTTGGGTGGTTTAGCAAGACCTTGTCTCAAAATTTTTAAAAATTGCGTATTTTAAAAAGAGCTGGGCATGTAGCTCAGTGCAAATGACCTCAGGTCAACACCTAGCATCACAAAAAACAAAGAACTCTAATCATACTACTGAATCCAACTTTATTTGTTTAAACATCTTGTTTTAGATATAATAGATACATAATAATTGCACATATTTGAAGTTCGCAGTTTAATTTTCTGGCAAATGTATATACCTCTGAAATTATTATCAAAAACAAGATTCTGACCATATCTATCAACTCTAATTGTTTCATTTTTGTTTTACATTATGATCCTTCTTATTCGCTCCTTCATGATCTTTCTCAATCCACAGGAAACTTAATGATCTTATTTCTAGCAATACATATTTGAATTTTCTAGACTTTCTAGCAATGGATTTGAATTTTCTAGAATTCCAAGCAAACTGAATCAAAGAATAAGAAGGTATTATTGGGGGAATCTGCCTTTTTGCACCGTATAATTATTTTGGTATTCCTCCATTTTCTTGGGGGCATAAATTGTTCCTTGATTTAAAAAAAAAAAATCCAACCTATTTTTCTACAAGTTTTAAGTTCACAGTAGTATTGAGTAGAAGGTGCCAAGAATTTGCCTCACACGTCTGTAGCTTCACCCATTATCACCACCTGTCACCAGAGCAGCATACTCATTACAGTTGACATACTTTTGTTGACACATCATTATCACCCTGAGTCCATAGTGATTCTAGGGGTAACTCTTGATGTTGTACATTCTATAGATTGGGGCAATTTACAATGACATGTATGCAACATTATAGTATTATATAGAATAATTCCACTTTCCTAAAAATACTCTGTGCTCTTTCCTTTTATTCTGGGGATGTAATCCATGTAACCAGTAAAATTTTTTTTTTTTACTGTCTCTGTAGTTTTGCTCTGATAGAACATCAACAAGTTTGGATCCTAAAGTACTTAGCTGTTTATATTGGCTCTGTTCTCTTGGTACTATGTACTGAAGTACAAACCATATCTTTATATGGCTTAATGGCTCATTGCTTTGCAGCACTGAATAATATTCCATTGTCTGATGCAATACGGTTTACTTTTTCATTTACCTACTGAAGTTTGTTGATGCCAGGTTTCACAACTATGAATAAAGCTGTTATAAAAATTCATACATGAGTATTTTTGGGTGAACATAGCTTTCAGCTCATTTGGGTATATACCAAGGGTTACAATTCCTGGATTATATATTAGAAGTATGGTTAGTTTTGTAGAGAAACCAACAAGTTGTCTTCCAAAGAGGTGGTGCCACTGAGCATCACTGCCAGAAACGAATGAATGTTCCTCTTACTCTATATCTCATTAACATTTGGTGTTGTCAGTGATCTGGATTTTCATCATTCAAATTGATATGTGTTGGTATTTCTTTATAGTTTTAATTTACGTATCTCTGATAGCAGTAACGTGGAGTATGTTTTCATACACTTATTTACCTCTTTAATAGGGAGGTGACTATTAATGTTTTTGGCTCACTTTTAAATTTCATCATTTTGGCTTCTCTTTTCATTCTGTTGATAGTGTCTTTCACTGGGCAGAAGTTTTAAATTTGCATAAAGTGGTTTGTCTATTTTCTTTTTCATAGTTTCAGTCATTGGTGTTGTATCTAAAAAGTCATAACCGAGCCCAAAGTCATGCAGATTTTGTCATGTGTTATCTTCTAGGAATTTTATGGCATTGCGTATTTTACATTGAGGGCTGTGACCCATTTGAGTTAATTTTGTGAAGGGTATATATTCTGTGCGTAGATTAACTTCTTTCATGTAGGAGGATTCAGTTGTTCCAGCAAAATTTTTTGAAAAGACTGTCGTTTCTCCACTGTACAGTATTGCATTTGTACTTTTCTCAAAAACCAGTTGACTATATTTATGTGGATGCATTTCTGAGTCCTCTGTTCTGGCCCATTGATCTACTTGTCTGTTCTTTCACCAGTATTACACTCAATCACTCTGTTGATCATTGTGGGCTTATAAGAAGTCTGGAAGTCAAACAATGACAGTCTTTCACTTAAATATTATGTGGGCTATTCCAAGTACTTGCCCTTTTATATAAACTTTAAAAGCAGTTTAGTGATGTATATAAAATGACTTCCTGGATTTGGATTGAGATTACATTGACTATAAATTATATTGGGAGGAATAAGCATCTTAACAATATTGAGTGTTCTTATATCTGAACTATTGCTTCATATATTCAGTTCTTTGTTTGATCAGGGTTTTGTTGTTTTCCTCATATGGATGGCACACATATCTTGTTAGATTTACACTGAAGTGTTTTATTTGGAGGGGTGCTAATGTGAGTATTATTGTTTCTAATTTTGAATTCCACTCCATTGTTAGTATTTAGAGTAATGATTGATTTTCATAGCACCCTTGTATCCTACAACCTTGCTATAATTAACTATTAATTACATGATTTTTTTTCATTTTCTACACAGAAGAATGTCTTAGTCTGTTCTCTGTTGCTGTATAAAATATTTGAGACTGGATAATTTGTGAAGGAAAAAGTTTTATTTTGTTCCAATGTCTGGAGGCTAGGAATTCCAGGATTCATTGGCTACATCTGATGAGGGCCTTTTGTTGCTTCAATTCATGATAGAAAGTGAAGAGTAATGAGGCTTGTGTAGAAGGGAGAAGACATGAGAGGAAATATTGCTTTATACCAGCCTACTCTTGTGTTAATCCAAGAGAGGAGGAACTCACTCACTCCTGCAAGACAACATTAATCTGTTCAAGGGGGCTCTGTTCTCAGGACCAAACTCCTCCCAGTAAGTTCCATTTCTTAACACTGTCCCCTTGAAGAATTAAGGTTTTAACACATGAACTCTTGGGGGACACCCTCAAACCAAAGTAATGATCATGTCATCTATGAACAAAGAGCATTGTATTTCTTCATTCTTAGTTTGAATACCTATCCCTTTCTTTTCTTCTCTTGTTGTATTAGTTAGAAATTACAGTATGATGTTGAAAGAACAGAGGAGAGGGAGCAACCTTAACTTGTTCCTTATTTTAGAGGGAAAGCTTTATATTTCTCATTAGTAAATGTGACATTAACTGTAGATCATATGAAGATATTCTTTGTCAGGATGATGAAATTCTTCTTTATTCCAGTTTACAGAGCACTTTATCATGAATTGGTTTTGTATTTGGTCCAATACTCTTTCTGCATCTATTGGTATGATCACGTGATTCCTCTTCTTTAGATTGTTGATATGATGGATTGCATTCATTGATTTTAGAATACTAAAACATCTTTGCCTACCTGGGAAAATCCCACTTGTTCATGATGTATAATTCTTTGTAAGTATTGTTGGAAATTCATTAGTTTTTATTGCTGACTAACATTTCATTTCATGACCCTACCACAATTTGTTAATCCGTTCCCTTATTGGTGGACATGGACTTGCTTCAAATATTTGGCTCTTGCAAAATAAAGCTCCCATGATAATTTATGCATTATCTTTGTATGAATATATGCTTTCATTTATTTTGTGTAATTACCTTGCTGTAGAGTAGTTGGATCGTATGCTAAGAACATGTATAACTTTTTAAGAAATTGCTAAACTCTTCTCCAAATTAGTTTTACTATTTTGTATTCCTACTAGCAGGGTTCCAAGTTCTCCAAATCATCAGAATTATGCTCATTCATTTTAGTTTTAGCTATCTCAATAGATACATTGGTATATCATTATGGTTAATTTTTATTTCTTTCTGACTAGTGACACTGAGCATGTTTTGTGCCGGTGTATTAGATGTCTGTGTAGTTCTACAATGTGTCTGTACAAATATTTGTCCAGTTTTGAAATTTGTTTTTTGTCCACTTATTGTTGAATCTTGAATTTTCTTTGTATATTATAAAGTTCTTTATCTTATATCATTTTATAGTAAAAATAACATAATTTGTAATTTAATCTATAGCTTGTACCTTTATTCTTTACAGTTTTGTTTGAAGAGCAGAAGTTTTAAATTTGTGCTCCAAGTCGTTCTTAAAATTGTCTTGCAGTTCTGGTAGAGGAGTCATGATTAAACAGTCTTTCACAGTCTTCAAATTATTCCTTGTCTGCTAATAATTACTCCCAGTCAGTCTTCTCATGTATATGCCACTTAAAAATATCTTACAATAAATGTTGGAGTAGAAAGAGCTACAAGTTGGACAAATCTAGTTGCAATATAAATTGAGGAAAGAGGTATATAAATCATTTTCTTCTTTTGTACTTCTGTGGATTAATTACTATGGTTTTGGTCTTGGAATGCTAAATTTCCATTATTGAAGATGAACTACATTACTGAAAAAAACAGCAATTACTTTTATGATGCATAAAATTTGTATGTATTTATATCCTACTATATGATATTTTTACATATATATTCACTGGGAAACTATCAAATTAACCTATCCATCACCTTACATATTTATTTTTTTGCAGTGAGAATTTTTAAGGTCCATTATCCCAGAATCTACATATCACATCATCATTAACAATAGTCACCTTGATTTCCAACAGATGTCGGCAATTTATTCATCCCGTCAAACTGAATCCTTTAGCCAGTATCTCCCTATTCCTCTGCAGCTCTTAAGCCGGACATCCACCTCTCTATTCCTTGCTTGTATGAGTTCAAGGTTTTAGATTCTACATATAAGTGAGGTTATGAAGTATTTTCCTTTCTGTGCTTGGCTTATTCCACTTAACATATTGCCCTCCAATTTCATTCATACATATATGCTGCATTTTTAATCTATTTATTTATTAATGGACACTTAGCTTGATTCCATTTCTTGTCTATTGTGAACAATGCTGTAATGAGGAAGGGAATACAGATACTTCTTTGATATACTGATTTCATTTCTTTTGGATATACACCCAGAAGTGGGATTGCTGAGACATACGGGAGTGTTTTCTTTTTTTAATTTTGAGGATCCTACATATCGTTTTCCATAATGGCTTACTAATTTATATTCCCAGCAATCATGTACAAGAATTGTCTTTTCTCTATATGCTCACCAAACTTTGTTATCTTTTGTCTTTCTAATAACAACTATTCTAACAAAAGTGGTATTTGCATTTTCCTGATATTAGTGATGTTAAACTTTTCTTCACATGCCTGTTGTCCATTTACTATCTCTCGGGTTCAGTGGGTCTTTTTGGAGACATAGTTTCTTCTCATTTTAATATTAAGTTTTGTTTGCTTCTGGCTGTTGAGGTGTTTGAATTCCTTATATATATTGGATATCAACTCCTGTCAGATGTTTATTTTATGAAATTTTTGTCTTATTCTGTAGGCTGTCTTTTCATTCTGCTAATTGTTTTCTGCATGGAGGCTTTCTAGTTTCATGCAGTTCCACTTGTCTATTTTGAGCGCCCTAGGGAAATAGTTTTGAACTTGGCCTTTTGTAAGCCTGACCATACGAATTTAAGAATTATCCAGGTTACCACAGTTTATGAAGGACTAGAATAATTTTTATTTTAGTGAGTGACTTTTACACAAGCAAATGGCTATTTTTACATATGTAGAACTAGAACAGCAACTGAGAAATACACACAGACAATACTGCTCTCAGCAATTTGGCATGGCAGAAGCAAGGATTCAGTTACACTGGAGAAGAGAATGTATTCATTTTCTGCTGCCATGTCACACATTTCCACAACCTCAGTAGGTACAAACAGTGCAAATTTACTATCTCTCAGGTTCCAGGAGTCAGTAGTCTGGGCACAGGTTGGCAGTATTTTCTGCTCAGGTCTTACATGACTGTAATCAAAAGTATTAGACCAAACTGCATGCTTAGGTTTGAAGACTTCTTTCAAATTCATTCATTTAGTTGGCAAAATTAATAGTCTTGCAGGCTTAGAGCTCTTAGAAGCTTCCATTTTCCTCTAGGTCAGCAGGAAATTCTCTCTTATACCTCTTCTTATTTGATTTTTTAAAATCTGTGTATTTATTTGTATACTTATTAAGGTAATTGTGGTAAGAACATATAACATGAGATCTACAAATGTAACAAAGTTTTTAAGTACACAGTGCAATATTGTTAATTATGTCCATGATATTGAACAGCAGATCTCTAGAACTCTTGCATTATATATATAATTTTTTTTGAAAAGCAACTACCCATTGACCCCTCTCTCTATCCCCTGAAAACACCTTTCACCTTTCTATTCTCTATTTCTGAGTTTGACTATTTTAGACACCTCATGTAATTGGAATCATGCAGTATTTGTCCTTCTATAGCTAGTTTAGAGATAGCTTCATCTGTGTTGTCTCATAGTGTTGGAAAGCCTGAATATCCACAGGCAAAATAATGAAATTGAACCTTTCTCTTACGTGATGCTAAAAAAATCAACAAAAAGTGGTGTCTTGGCTACTTTTCTTGTTGCTATAACAAAATACACAACACCCACAAATTAAAGGAGGAAAGGTTTAGTTCAGCTCACTAATTTTAGAGGTTTCAATCCATAGTCAGCTGCTTCCAAGGCAGGGTGACATGGCAAAGGGGCATGGCAGAGGAGCAACAGTCCATGGAAGGGCAGGAAGGAAGCAGCAAGCAGTGACTTGCCTTCTTTTCTTTATATTCCATATATTTCTTTATACGCCTTCTTTATATTCCATTCAGGCTACAAGCCTATTGGTTGGTGCCACCCACACCCAGGGTGGGTCTTCCATTATTCACATCCAGAAGTATGATAAACCACTTTAGTTATACTACACACCTTTAATCCCAATGTCAAACACCCTAAATCCAGCCACCTCGGAAAAGCCCAACCTATGAGCGCATGAGATATTTTTGTAGGGGAGGCATGTAGGTGCAAGCCATAACAAGTAGATTAAAGATTTAAATGTAAGACTTGAAACTATAAAGATCCTAGAAAAAAATAATACAGGGAAAATTTTTATGATGTTGGTCTTGGCATTGATATCTTGAATATGGTACAAAATGCACAAACAATAAAAGTAAAAATAACTATGTGAAATAAATCAAACTAAAAAGCATGGCAAAGGAAACAATCAACAGTGAAAAGAAAATTTATGGGAAACTTACAAAATACATATCTAATAAGGGTCTAATTTGCCATATATAAAAGGAACTTCTATAATTAAATATCAAAAACAAGACCAACAAATGTACAAAACAAACAAAACAACTGTTCTAGCTACTTTTCTCTCATTGCTGAGACAAAATACCCAACACCTAAGGTTAAGGAAGGAAAGATTTATTTGGCTCACAGTTTGTAGAGGTTTCATTCCATAATCAGCTGGATCCAAGGAAGGGTGGGATGGCAGATAGGCAGAAGGCAGCAAGGTAAGCAAGGGGTGCAAGCAAGCGGGCTAACCAGCTTCTTCCTGTGCCTTATATCTTATCCAGGCTGCCAGAATTAGGGCAGTGCCAAACCAATAGTGGACTGATCTAGTAATTACATGCCCTTCATCCCAGCATCACACACTCTACATTCAGCCACCTCTGAAAAAGCCTCCTCTGTGATCTAATGAGTCTTTGAGGGGACATTTAGGCACAAACCATAACATTCCATTCCTGATCCCCCAAAGACTCGTGTACATCACTTTATGCAAAAGGCATTTAGTCCATCTCTAAGAGTTGCCAAAGTCCTAACAGTTTCAGCACTGTGGAAAATTCCAAGTCCAAAGTTTCCTCTGAGAATTTAAGGCAGACTCTTAGCTGCAAGCCCCTGTACAAATGAAAAGTTAAAAACCTCCAACTACAATGGTACAAGATAAACATTTCCATTCCAAAAGTTACAAACAAGGGGATACAAAGGAACAGAACCAAGGAAAGTCCAAAATCTAGCAGAGCAAACATTAAGTCCTGTAGTTCCATGTGCAGCTTAAGAGGCGATCTGTGGTGAAGTCTGAACTCCAAAGGGCTTGAGTGGCTCTGCCCTTATGGCACTTCCGGTGGTGGTAGCTCCCATGGCTTCTCTCTTGGACTGGCCTTGCTCCCTCATTATGGTTTTCCTCAGATGATCCACATTCCTGGCTTCTCCAAACTTCTGGGGTCTCGAATGCACCTTCGGCTTCACCCTCACAGCTTCACACACTGCCCTCTCAGGGGCACACTGCCTGGCCTCCCAGGGCTTCTTTTGAATTCCGAATGGAAGCCCTCCTGACTCCACACCTCTTGCATTCTGTGTACACCTAAAACCAGGCCCACGTGGATGACGCCAGGGTCTGCCACCAGTTGGAACAGTAGACAGGCTTCCTTCACTCTTGCCTGTAGGGGTCGTGTGCCTGGATCACTGAGCGCTCTGAACCAAATCTTGAGGAACAACTTCCCTAGGCCGCCTTCATTCTGGAACATGGTGCTCTGGGGCTTTCCTCTCAAAGCAAAGTCTTTCAGGTTTCCAGCTCTGAGGCTGCAAAGGCTGGAGTCCTGCTGGTTCTTGTGATGCCCTCAGGCCATCTTTTCTGTTGTCTTCTTCTGAAATACTTAGCTTTTTTTGCTAGTCTTTTCAGTGACCAATTTCTCCTTTGTTCCATTTTTGCAGGCTGCACCTTTACTGGGGCTTCCTTTCTGGCCAAACTCACAACGTTTTAAATCATTCTGCTGGGCTCTTTGCTCTGGATTCTCAGCATACATGTGGCTAAAAGCCCCCAACAGTAGCCACGCCCCAGCGTCAACATTAGACTGCCTTGAAACTTCTTCTGCAAGATTAGTTAGTCCGCCGCCCTTAGTCTCAGTCTCAGGCAAAGTCTCTGGACATGAGCAAAACGCAGACAAACTTTCTGCCAGCCATTTCACACATCGTCTGGAGTCCAGCAGCCAATGGGCTCCTTCTTCCCAGCCGAAACCTCCCAAGGCTGTGTCAGTATCTGCAACTTTTCTGTCAGATTCTGGTCTTCTGAGCTCTGACCAGAATCTCCCATCAAGTTCTGATAAGGGTTTTCCAGGGCTTCTCTTTCAGGCCACGTTTCTAAACCTTTCCTTATTCTTCCTCTTCCCACAAGCCAACTCCGAAGCCTCTTAAACCACATGATCACCTTTAGTCGCAGCAGCAACCCTGCTTCTCTGGTACTAAATTCTGTCTCAGTTACTTTTCTCTCATTGCTGAGGCAACACACCTGAGACCCAAGTTTAAAGGAGGAAAGGTTTATTTGGCTGACAGTCTGTAGAGGTTTCAGTCCACGGTTGGCTGGATCCAAGGCAGGGTGGCCTGGCCGACAGGCAGAAGGCATCAAGGCAGAGAGAGACCTAAGCAGTTTCTCACTGTGCCTTACTTACATTTTATCCAGGCTGCCAGGATTAGGGTGCTGCCAAACCAATCAGTGGATTGATTCAGTAATCACACGCCCTCCATCCCAGCAAAACACACTCTAGATTCAGCCACCTCAGAAAAAGCCTCATCTAAGGTCAAGTGAGTCTTTGGGGGGACATTTAGACACAAACCATAACAACAACAAAAAACAATGAATAATCCAATGTAAAAGGGAACAAAGGACTTGAAGAGATATTCCTTCAAAGAAGACATACAAATGACCATTAATTGGATGGAAAGATGCTCACAAATTATCAGGGAAATGCAAACGAATAACACAATAAAATATCACTCACATCGGCAGGATATCTATTAGCAAAAAACCAAAGATAGCAAGTGGTGGTTCATATATAGCAACATTGGAACACTTGTGCATTGTTGGGAATGAAAAAACAGTGCAGTCACTATGGAAGGCAGTTTGTATTTTCCTCAAAAAATTAAAAATAGAATCATCACATAATCCAGTAATTCCACTTGTGGGAATATATCCAGAAGTTTTGAAGTCAGAACCCCAAGGAGATATTTGCACTCTTGTATTCTGTAGAGCATTATTCACAATAGGCAAGATATAGAAACAACCTAAATACACATTGGTGGGCAAATGGATAAAGACAATGTGGTACAGATAACATGGGACTATTATTCAGTCTTGAAGAAAAAGGAAATTCTGCTGCTGCGTTTTTGCTTTAAAGGAGCCACCTAAATAGGTCAAACCCACTTTAGAGTGTCTTCTTAATTCAGGCCAGTTGATTAAGAATTTTAATTATGTCTGTAAAATCTCTTCACAACAGTGTAATCATTAGTGTATAAATAACTTGGGGAAAGTGTGTACACCAGAGGTTGGAAGTTTGGGGGAAATAAGGCAATTTAACATTTGCCTATATCAAGGAATCTTTCTTAAGTAGGTTTTTAGACATCAAGGCCAGAAAATATTTTACAGCTGCTTAAATTATTTTTCTCAATCAAAATTTACAGGGTTAGGCTTAAGTTTTGTCAGCAAAGATTGCTGAGGTCCATGCGATGCCAAAGAACCAAAAAGATTAATACCAGCTCATGCAAAGAAGAAAAAAAACAGGGCTAGGTAGGATGCCTTTAAGTGACCAGTCACCTTTAGCCAACCCTCTCAGATTATTTCTGGAATTCTAAGTACCACATTCTGAATACAGCTTTAGATATCTGTACTTAAATGTGCCATTTTATTCACAAAGGAGGGAAGGATGTTATTGTAAGCAACTGAAAGGTTCATCTTTTGTGGTTGTTATAGAAGAAAAGGCAAAATGATATTATTGCCAGCCACAAAAAGTAGATGCCAGTAACTCTGATACAAGCCAAATGGAGGAATAGCCTAAATCTTAATAGAATCCTAGAAGGAGACAGCCAAATAAGACCCTTTTATGATCATAGACAACTCCAGGGCTGTAAAGCCTATACCCATGAACTAGACTGAGCATTCTGCAGAGCAGTCAGAGAAAGCAGTGGGTGGATTTGAAAGTACCTCCCAAGACTCACACAGATCAGCATATGTTTGAAGCTTCACTAGCAAATGGTCTTGGACGCAACCTCTGACTGAGAAGTGATGGAACAATAAGGTACTCTGACTCTAAATGACTCCTAAGAAACCAAGTTTTTAAATAATATCACAGTCATCCCTAGCAGTTGCACAGGTTAGGAACCTACTTAAGCCTGTGCTCTTTCTGGAGTGTTTAGAAAGAACCTCTAAGGTACTGCCCCTGCCTCAACATAGGAAAAATATAAAATCCCTGAATAATGACAGCACCCTCCAAACCATGCATATATAAGCATATTCAATGGCAAAGGGTAAAAGTGGAACTAAGAGACTTATGTATATGTAACCTTTGCTTGGCCATGGACAGTTAAATTTGAAGAAAAACAAGGGAAGGGGTATTAAACAAGACATCAGAAGCTTCCCACTAAAAGGAAAACACACTTCATAGTCAGGCAATTAAATAAATTAATAAATCAAAAAATAAATGAAAACAACTGCCCCCAGGAATAATCAGTATCCAGAATTGTTGTAGTATATCATCTAAAATGTCTAATTTTTAACTATAATAATGGAGAGTGTCAAGAAATATGTGACTCATGCAGTGAAAGACAAAGCTGGCAGTAGAATCTGTCTTTGAAAAGCCCCAAAGGGGAATTTAGCAGACAAAGACTTCAAAGCAGATATTCAAAATATTTTCAAATAGCTAAAGGAAATTATACTTGAATAAGTAAAGGAAGACAGTGATAATAATATATTATTGAACACACAGTACTGATACAGATGTATAAATCTGTAAAAGAACAAAATTAAAATTCTATAGTTGAAATGTAAAACAATTGAAATTAAAAATTTATTCTAATGACTCCTTGGTAGCTTTGACCCTGCAGAAGAAAAAAAAAAATCAGTGAAAGTGCAGATAGAACAAATAAGACTATTTAATCTGAAAATGAATGAAGAATAAACAAAAATTAACATAACTTTAAAGAACACCTTTAAACGCACCAACATATATTTAGTGGAATTACCAAAGAAGAAAAAACAAAAACAAACAAAAAAAAGAGAGAGACAGAATAGTCAAAGAAATAATGACTGAAAATTCCCCAACTTTGATGAAAAAACATTTTTTCCAGTCAGCTTTCTGTCCTTGTGACAATATCTCTGTATTTAACAATATACTATGGAAGAAAATTGTATTTGGGCCTATGGTTGCAGGGGATTCAATCCATGGTTAGTTAGCTCTGTTGCTTTTGGACCTGTGAAGACACAACATCATAGTAGAGCAAAACTGCTTCCTTTGTGACAGTCAGCAAGCACAGAGAGAGAGAGACAGAGAGAGAGAGAGAGAGAGAGAGAGAGCCCACAGAGGGTGCAATATCCTCTTCAAGAGTTTTCCCACATTAACTTCCATGAGGCTCTGTGTCTTAGAGTGGCTATGGTGAACCTAAGGCACGTGCCCTGTAGTGGGCTGTTTGTATTATTGAAAGCTCTAAAAGGTTTTCCATCACTGTCTAGAGGGTCTGTTACCTCCTAATATCACCATCGTCTGGCAATGAAACCTTTAACATATATGGCTTTGGGGGCCAGTTAAGACGAAACCATAACTATATTCATGCCTATAACTAAAAATCTCAATAAACTCCAAAAAGCAAAGGCAAAAACAGCAAACCACCCAGCCCTGTCAGAGTAAAAATGCTGAAAGATAAAGACAAAGAGAAAATCTCAAAAAGAGCAAGAGAAAAAGAAATCATTGCACTGACTACTCATCAGAAATAATAAAGGCCAGAAGGCAGTGGATGCCATATTTAAAGAGCGAAGAGCAAAAAAAGTCAAAAATCTAGCAAAACTATGTTCCAAAAATAAGGGTGAAGACAGACATTCCCAAATAAACAAAACCTGAAAAAAGAAGTTCTGACTAGTACACTAGCTTTAAAATAAACATTAGAAGTTCTTCATACTGGGAATAACAAACACAAGACAATAATCCAAGAGCACAAGAAATGAAGAATACCTGTAAAGATAATTATGTGATTAATTTAAAAATTAGCATAATTATAACAGTTCTCCTTTAGTTCCTTGAGTAACTTACAAAATAATTCCATAATGAAACAATTTGGTATATAACACAGAAATGTGTTATATTTGACAAGAGGACCACAAAGGAAGTAGGTAGGGATATAGATATGTTGAAGTAAGAAAATGACACCAGGCAAGATCTCAAATTCAGTAAAAAAATAAATAGAACTAGATAGAGTAATTAACAATGTTCTTGTAAAATTTTTTGTGTATTTTTTATGTTCTTTGGTCTTTAGATGTAAGATTATATGAAGTCTTATGCATAATAATGTGTTGTTCACTTCGTAAAGTATATTGATATAGTGTGTATGATAGAAAATAAAAAGAATATACGGAGGACATGTAGCTATACTACAATAAAGTTTCTATAGTTTGTAGAATTTTACATTAGTATGAGTTTGAAATAATAGAATAATAGACTGTGATGTAGGTAGATGTACATTTTAAGGCCTAAAGGAACCATAATAAATAACTCAAAATATAAATTGAAAATTAAAAAAGCATGAAACTGTTTCATTAAATATAATCTGTTTAATGTAAGTCAGTAAAACAGCATAAAAGACATGAGACACATGAAAAACAAAAGGCAAAATTGTAGATTTAATCCCAACTATAGCAATAATAATATTCAATAAAAGGGTTTATGCAATCCAACCATAGGTAAAGTTTGCCAGATTGGATTTAAAAATGTGATCCAACTATATTTTGTCTATAAGAGACACACTTTGCATTCAAAGACACAAATAGTTTGCAAAGACCAGGATGGAAGAAGACATGCCATGTAATAGTAATGGAAGAAAGATGGCGTGACTGTTGTGTTCTCTGAAAATAACAGTAGTACTAACAAACTTTTAGTTAGACTATTGTAAAAATAGGTGAAAATTTGATACTGAAATCAGGAATAAAAAAGTTACATCACTGTTGATTTTACAAAAATAAAAAGGTTGAAAAGAGAATATTACTATAGACAGCTGTACACCAACATGTTAGATAAGTTAGATAAAATGGATTAATTCTTAGAAAGCCACAAACTATTAAATTCAACTCAAGAATGACCAGGAATTCTGAATGGGTGTATCATATGCAAATAATTGAATTAATCATATTAAAACTTCCCAAAAGAAAACCATAATGTCTTCTCCAGTGAAATTTATTGAACAGTCAAAGAAAATTACTATAAAATCTTCAAAAATTCTTTCAAAATAGATGAGTTGGAACCACTTTACACTTCATTCTGCAAGGCCAGTATTATTCTGATACTAAAACTAGACAAAAATCACAAGAAAACTACAGCTTTGTATGCTTTACGACTACATGGGCAAAATTATTCAACTAAATGATAGCACATGAAATCCAAAAACATATTTAAAAGTTTATACAACATGACCTAGTAGGATTTATTCTAGGAGTGCAAGATTGTTTTAACATCCAAAAATTCATTATGAAAATATAACATATTGATAGAATAAAAGACAAAAATCATACATTATTGTAAAAAATAGAAAATTGGGGTTTGGGATTTAGATCAGTGGTTAGAGTGCTTGCCTAGCAAGAGCACCCCCTCCAAACTGAAAATTTACATGTAATCATAAAACACTCAACAAAGTAAGAGTAAAACAGAGCTCCCTCAACTTAATAACGGCATCCACAAAAAGTAGTTAAGATTAATCATAAAATGGGAGAGGGAACAAGGGAAAAGAGAAATAAGAAATGGAAGGAAAAAATGGAAACAAAGCTTTTGTAAATAAGGAGGGAGGAGGGGATGAAGGGAGGGGAGGCTACTGGGAAAAAAAGAAGCAACAAGATATATCATGTACAGGTACAAATCCCCAATGATGAATGTTATCACTATGTACATCTGAAATGTATCATTAAAATAAAATTTTAAAAAATAATGAAAGAAAAAAAAAGAATGATCACTTTCAATCTGAGATCAGGAAGTAGAAAATAATGTTCAACTTCATCACTTGGATTTAACATTATAGAGTAGGTTCCAGCCCACTCAATTAGGCAAGATAAAGGAATAGAAGTTATTGAAATTGGAAAGGAATAATTTAAAATTAAAGTGAATTTTAAAATTGTATTTTCAGATTACATAATGCTACATATAGAAAATTCCATGTTCAAAATCTATTAGAATGGGGCTGGGGACTTAGCTCAGTGGTTAGAGTGCTTACCTAGCAAGTACAAGGCCCTGAGTTCGAACCCTGGCACCAAAAAAACCCAAAAAACAAACAAACGAAAAAAAAAAAAAACCTGGCTAAAATCTATTAGAATTAATACATTCTTGAAATCTGCATTGTACAATATTAATGACAATGATCAATTATTTCCATGGATAAGCAATAAAAATTATGTAAATTAAATTAATAAAAATTTTGCTTACTGTAGAATAATAGCATTAAAATGACTAAAGTAAGTAAAATTTTAACAGAATGTAAGACTTGTCCTCTGGAAAAAAAATTAATTCCTGAAAGATATTTCAAGAGACTTAAATTTAAAAACGATACCTTATGTTCATGGATTGGAAGACTTAATACTGTTGACATGATGATAATTCCCAAATTATTCTAAAGATTCGATAAAGCTTCTATCAAAATCTCTGTTGACTTTTTTGAAGGAATTGAAAAGTTGAAGTTAAAATTCATGAGAGACTGTAAGCAAACCCAGAACAGCCAAACAGTCTTGATTTCAACCCTTCCTGCAGCTACAGTAATCAAGACAGTGTGTAGCTGGCATAATTACAAACATGTGGTCAATTTATTTTTGAAAGACTATACCAAGAAAATTAAATGGTGAAAAATAGTCATTTCAATAACTGCTGCTTGGGAATATTAAACAAGGGCATACAAATGAATGAAGTTGGAACCTTACCTCAAATGGTGTGCAAAACAAAAATCAAATAACTAAAAATAAACAAAAAAGCAAAACAAAAGAAAAAACCGCTAAGATTCAAAATGTATCATAAACCTAAATGTAAAACCAAATCTATAAAAGTCTTGGAAGAAAACGTAGCAGTAAAACTTGTGACTGAGAGTTATGCAATAGAGTCTTAGGTAGTACACCAAAAACAACAAAAGAAAAAAATAAACTTGGACTTTATCATTTGCAAACACTGTGGTGTTAATGTACCATTATTTAAATAAAAAAAAAAACCAGAATGGGGACATGTATTTGAAAACATGTATTTGTAAACCATGTACTTGTAAACCATGTACCTTGTATTCAGATATTTTTAGAAGTCTTACTATTGCATAATAAAGAGGTGATAACTCAATTAAAAATGAACAAAGAGAAGATTTTTATCTAAGGATATACCAGGAATGATCAAAATATATGGTGTTGGTTTAAATTAAAACTATATTACAGCAAAAGATACAATGCCATTAATCCCCCTCAAACTACTCTCCATCTTTTGAATTTTTTTTTTTTTTTTGTATGTGGTGCTGGGGATCGAACTCAGGCCCTTGTGCTTGCAAGGCAAGCACTCTAATCACTGAGCTAAATCCCCAGCCCCCCCTCCATCTTTTGAACACACCCCATCGCTACTGCTTCATTTCTGAAGCAGTTCTAGAATTCCTTTCTTATGAGTGTCTTTACAAGTTGTGACCAAAAATACAATACTGCTGCTGAGTGCCATCCAATGGAAAAGCAGACTCATAAAAACATTACAGTGTATCCTAATTCACCAAATTCACTGGATCTGGCATAGTGCGCCTTCTGGCTCTTTCCCTAAGTCAAAATAATCATGAAAAATATACATTTTTAAATCAATTCACGACAGTGAGGCAGTTGTGACAACACAACTAGAGATGCAAAAATGGGCTTCCAGAACTGCTTTAGAAAGTAGCAAGAATAATGCCAGAAGTGTGTTCAAAGTGAGAAGAAATATTTTCATGGATATTAATGGCAATGTGTCTTTTATTATAAAAATTTTTGTTTAATTTCAGCATTCATTATATTGTTTGATCATACCTTGAACAAACCAATAAGCACCTGAAAGGATATTTGACATTATTAGTTAAAATCAAGTTGAAACCGTAATGAGTTGCCATTTTACACTTACCAGCAAGGCTATAACAAAAAAGAGAGTCTACAAATTTTTCAAGGATGTGGAGAAATTGGAACATTCACATGCTGCTAATGAGAGTGGAAAATGGTGCAGTCACTTTGAGAACAGTTGGCAGTTCCTTAAAATTTAAACCTAGTATTATCATAGGACCCACAATTCCAATCCAGCGTATACATTCAAATGAAATGTAAATATGTGTCCATACAAAAACTTCTATATGAATATTCATAGTAACCCGAGTGGAAACCCAAATGCCCATATAATGATGAGTGTGTATAATTTTGTGGATCCATGCATTTGAGCATTATTTGACAACAAAAACAAATAAAGTACTAATCCATACTTTGATGAGGGTGAACCTTGAAACATGATCTATGTTAGAGAGTCCTGGCACCCAAGAACACATATTAGATGATACCTTTTGAATGAAATGGGCGGAGTAAGAAGTGTATACAGACACAAAATATATCAGCAGTTGCCTTATGGTAAAGTAGAATGTGGGATAATGGGGATTAACTGTTAGTATGCATGGATTTTTTTAGGGGATGTCAAAATTGGTTGTACAACTGATAGTTGTACAACTCAGTGAAAATATTGAGAAATTTTGAATTGTGTACTTGAAGTAGATGAATTATATAGTATATGAATTCTCAATAAAGCTGTTTTTAAAAAGCAAAAAAAAAAAAAAGAAGAAATGACGCAAAAGACATGGGATTTTCAAAGCCAAGTACGACAATATATTGGGGAACAGACCAAAAAAAGCTGGTCTAATGTGGGCCCCTGGGGTCACAAATAGCAGAAACAAGAAGAGCAGTTTCACCTTAGAAATATGCTGAGGGTGTGTATTATTCAGCTTCCCAGTTATTGGACACCAACCATTTAAAGGAGGAGAGGTTTAATTTGATTTACATTATATCGGGAGGAGGATTCAACACATGATCAGCTGGTGCCAAGGCAGAAACGTCGGAGTGGAAAGGACTGGTGGGCAAAGCTCCTTAGTTCATAGTGGCTGGGAAACAGAGCAGGAGAACTTTACCACAGAGGAAGTGGTCGGGGCAGGTACAGACCCCAAGGTCGTATCACTGTGACCCTCAGACGCACCCGGAAGTGTGTTCCACTGATCCTGTGTGTTCCACCGAAATATGTTCCACCGATATCTTCCAAGGCCAGTCAGGTCGACCCTCCACCGGAACTGCCACAGGTGGTGCCCCGGTGGGTGAAATGTAGGACCAGGGGAAATCCTTCTTACGCTTGATATTTCAAAAACTTCTAAGTTTACCCTTATTAAATGACTGCTAACTAAAGCATAGGACTGAAATGCCTGCTCACAAAAATAGTATGAAAGCACAGAGCTCCAAAGATAAGTGGAATTAGGAGGGATTAAATCAAATTTAGAGGCTAGATGGAAAGGAGTACGACAGCATATGGTGACTGGATCTGTCACCAGTTTAAATTTCTAGACTTTGCAAGAATACAGCAATAGCTCAAATGTTGTCATGAGATGAGAATGAGTAGGTGGTTTCCTTTCCAAAATAAATTTTAAAAATTTTTAAACATTAACTCTTCAATGAGGATTTTCTCCCAATTGTGTTTCCCGTGTCTATATTTAAATGTAGCCACTGAGTGCCTCACATGCCATTAAGGTTCCCATATTTTCCCCATTTCTTCTTCGTCCTTCAGATATCACTGACTTTCTATTATAGCTTATGGCAGATATTTTTAACTCTGGACATAAAAAATATTCTAGGCTAAGAAACTGGGGAGATCTTTGAATTATTTTAAATGCTTTCACATGAATTTTTTATTTAAAATGTAAAATTATCTTTGGATTTGTTTGTTTATTTTTAAGATAGGGTCTTGCTATATAGTAGTTTAAATTGGCCTTAAATTTATTGTATAGACTAGGCTGGCTTCAAACTCATGGAGATCCTCCTGCCTCAGCTCCCTGAGTGCTGGAATTACACTCCTATGCCACCACACCCAGCTTCTCTGGACATTTTAAAATATCTTCCTATAAAATTCAAAATGGAAAGGAATTTATATTCAAATATGGAGTATATCTGAGGTGTTAATTTATCATCGGTATTGAAGTTTTTAACTTATTGTGGAAACTTTAATCAGCCTTAAAGAACATGGATTGACATGATTTTGGCTAGGACATAGTAAAGGGTATTGCTGGGGTTTCGCAAACTTTGCAATCAATTTTTTTGGGGAGAGGGGTGAGTTGTGGAGCTTTCTATGGGATATACTTTTCCAACTAGAGGATCACAGAGAGTCTAGAAAGAAATTAATGGTAGTTTGCTTGAGGCATTTTACATGCAGAAACAGGGTTGTTCTGATACTATGTAGTGTCTGTTACGCTTCCAAATATGTGTCTCAATTGTTTCCAAAATAGGGACCTAATTTATTAATCCTTCCTGTATAATCTTTAAGAGGTATTACTTCTGTACCACAGAAATCTAAAAGATCCCAGTTACTGGAAATACAGCTGGTTCATACCAGAGACTCAGGTATGGGACAGTTCACAAGCAGCCTTTGTCCTCTTTCTTACACTCTTGTTCTCACTCATTCTTGCTCTCTTTCCAAGGCTGTATACCGTGCCATCAGCTTCGCTCCATTTTCCTTCCAGTTAGGCCTGTCTTGGAGTTTCTGGATGACTCACAGTGAGTCTAGCTCTCTGTGACACTGATTCTAATACTAGTTGAACCATACACTATTACTCCAAGAGCCAACAATGCCAACAAGCTCAGTGCCTGAATCTCAAAACATAAATTTACAAGACA